>WOXC01006350.1:0-195717 GCA_011680675.1 Gymnobelideus leadbeateri
ATCACCAACATGTACTCTTCAATCCAACGACACTGGCTTCCTGGCTGTTCCCCAAATAAGACCCTCCATCTATCAGCTCTGGGCCCCATGCTTGAAATGCTGTCTCTCCTCTGCTCTGATTACTGCCCTCCCCGGCTTCCTTCAAGTTCCCTCTAAAATACCACCTCCTACAGGAAGCCTTCTCCAACTCCTCTTAATTCCAGTGCATTCCCTCTATTAATTATTTCCTATTTATACTGTACATAGCTTGCTTTGAATATATTTGTTTGCATATTGTCTCCCCATTATACTGTGAGCTCTATGAGAGCAGGGAGTGTCTTCTGCCTCTTTTTGTATCCCTAGGGCTTAGCATAATAGTAGTAGGCACTTAATAAATGTTTATTATATTGAGTTGAATTGAACAAAAAATGAATACAGAAGTAAAAAACTTGAATGTCTAATTACAAAAAGCTTTTCAAAAGATGGTCACGTAAGCAGGATCAAGCAGGAATATTAACTAGAAGTTGAATATAAGATTGTTCTAAGTTTCAAATGAGACAATGATTGTGTAAGCACTCCACAAACTATAAAGTGATACATAAACATGATTTATTATGTAATTAAAGAACAAACCAAAACTGTACAATAAAA
Source organism: Gymnobelideus leadbeateri (assembly GCA_011680675.1). Taxonomy (NCBI): domain Eukaryota; kingdom Metazoa; phylum Chordata; class Mammalia; order Diprotodontia; family Petauridae; genus Gymnobelideus; species Gymnobelideus leadbeateri. Next base: position 631 of record WOXC01006350.1, read on the forward strand.
AAATACTAGTTAAGGTGTGAATGAAGCAGATAAATATAATCTGCATATCCTATATAGTTTTATAACAGTAATATGGCTTATCATAATATTTACATTCTATACTTTGAAAACTCCACTTCCGCATTCATTCATAGAACAACCATCTGTTAAGCCTTTTAGGCAGCACATTGCTAGGAGCAATGGGAAACAAAGAATTTATAGTTGCCCTCCTCCTTCTCCCAGAGGCAGGTTTAGGGTGGAGAGTAGGGTCAAACAAGTCACAAAAACAAATAACATTAATACATCTTGTAAAAGCTATTTCTGAAGAATTGAGGGGAGAAAAACAAGATTGCAAGGGGATAAGGAATGGGGGGGAAAGAGTCAGTGAGGATAATGAATGTAGTTTCAAAAAATTTGGCAGTCAAGGTAAAGATAGGAAATGGGAGCTGCAATTGAGAGAGTTGCTACACTGGAACAAACTATATCTGGCAAGATGATCCAAGCAACCTTTGAGAGATAGCCCCTTTTTCCAGGTCTCTGAATTGAGGAAGGAAATAACTACCTTTAACTGAGTAACTCCTCCAAATATTTGCACCCACAAGGGGAAGGAGCTGATAGTAGAAAAAGCCAATTTCAGCCACAGTTAGGCAGTGCTTAGTGGTAGCTGTCTATATTCATGAATTTTATCTATTTGTACAATTTTTTGCTTCTTTCTCCTTTTCCTTTTTATCCCCGTCTATATAAAACTTCTGCCTGTCTCAGCTTCCTCACCTATTAAAATGAATATAAAAATGGGGGTGTAGGTAGCACCTACCTCCCAGGATTGTTACAAGAACAAAATGAGATAATACTTACAAAAAGTACCTTGCAAGCATTAAAACATTATATAATTGCTACTTATTATTATCATTAAGCATGAACTGAGATTGGAGCCTAGGCCATGGGTCCTAGGGATGAAAGGCCAAAGACAAGCAGTGAGTTCCCATCACCAAGCTGGGGTCATCTAGTAAAGCACATGAAGACCAAGTCCTTGGAGTAGATCTTTTTCCATCAAGGAGTCGGAGATCCTTCTGGGGCCCTCACTAAAAATGAGGTTCTAAAGATCACACCTGATTAGAAACAAACCCGAGTTGGTCAATCTACCAATTTCAAGGCTTTTGTGGTCATTGGCAACTATGATGTCACACTGGCATGAGTGTCAAGTGTTGCAAAGAACTGGCTATAGCTAGCCCTGCTGTTTTCAAACTTGCCAAGCTGTCCATTGTTCCTGTGAGGCTTGGCTACCAGGGGAACACAATTGGTATATCTCACACAATGCTGTCTTTGTCTTGGATGATCAGAATTGATGACGGCTATGCTTCTGCTAGGGTCTGTACTCAATTCTGGACAGCTGCTAAAGCTACCTTGGATGTCATCTCCAAAACCTATAACACGTAATCTTTGACCTGTGTAATAGTAAGGGAATCTGAAGATTTTCCCTGCCCCTTAATAGACTTCACTTGGAGCCCAACAAGAGAAGCTTTCTTAGGGGAAGCTTGTTTTTAAGGAAAGCCCACACCTAATTACTTTATAATTAGGCAGTGGGTCACAAAGGTTGTGATGTCCTCTGACCCTGAAGAAGGGTATTTATATTTTGAGGAAAGATTTTGCTTTGGGACTCACTTATGGGAGGAGTTGTGTGATTTGGCCAGATGAAACTTTGGGTAGCCATTGAGCCCCCTGGCTTTTAAAATCCCAATGTTGGTGCTTCTCTCTCTGGTAACTATGTATGCATATAATGATGGTCAGTCAGCTAGAAGCCCTGTCTATTGGTCTGTTGAACTGTGTTATTTTCTCTGTCTGTATTTTTTGTCTGCTTGTAATTTCTATTTGTATTTTCTGAAGTTCAGGGTGCTGACTTTTTCTCCTGAACTAAGTAAATGATATATATGTTGATTAAAGTAAGCTTGTTAACATTTTTGAGTTGCTTTCCTTTAGAAAAGCAGATCAAAGAACCTGTGCTAGCAGTCACCCTGGGTATGCTAGGGTGCTTGCTGTTACAACCTGTGGAAAGAGATTATGTTCAATAAGTCTCCTTGTGATATATTCACTGACTATCTTATAAAGACTCAAATTTGAATGTCTGTTCAGAGAACCCAGGCAGTACCTGTGGCTACCCCATAAACGTTTTTGTATGAAAAAAGAATAAAACTAACTCTGACTAGTAAATCTTAAAAGTGTTAAATAAATGCTTGTTGACTGACAAATTGAAATGTAAGCCTAGGTGAAGTAGAATTCATTTATAATTTATGATGAATATAGTGAACACTTCTTTGACTTCTTTCAGAAAGAGTCAAGTAACTAAGGAAAGGGGAAGAACAAATAAATTATGGGGTTTTTCCAAGGATAATGATTACATGTGGGAACACTGGATTGTTGAGGGGATAAAGGATGGTTATTATTTATCTGAAAAGGTTGATCATGGGCTTTAAGTTGGATGAGGAGGTAAATCAAACCTAAACAGCAGTAACAAATGGGAAAATAGGGAAGAGTAAAAGGATCAGAGATCAGGACAAATATCAGCTTCTATAAGAAATAGAAGAGGTAGAAAGACAGGAAACTGTGGTCAAAAAAAGGAAATTTCAGAATCCAAGATTTTGCTTCCACACTGGTATACAGTTAAAGTTAACTAGAAAGGAGGGGCAATGGGAACCGAGGAATTATGAAGTCAGGATACAACGAGAGTTGTCAACATGGAGAATGATATGTAAGATCAAAGGTTCACAGATCCTACTCACAATTCGTTCATGTTGAGATATCAGTGACTAACGTTTATAAGTTCTTCTCAGGAAATTTGCAAGGTACATGTCTGACCTGAACCAGGACAGAACTAGAAATAATGGTGGATAAATAATGTAACAGAAATCAGCAATGGTAGCTAGAAAGAAAGACAAAATAGGAATAGACAAGTACTATGAATTCAAAAAGACAAAGTATGGGAGCATCAACTATGATGAACTTGGAATCAAGGAATTTGCCAATCAAGATTGGAACACACTGGGGCCAGAGACCCCGAAAAGGCTTTTTTACGACAATCTTTAAGATATAGGCAAGTAAAACAACTGGCATGGGGTACCATTTGTAAGAATGAATCACGATAAGTAGTAGAAGGATCTTTGAAACAGAGACTCTGCCCCCCCAAAAATTTATGACCAAGGATAGTACTAGTTGCACAATGGAAACTGTGACTAAGTCAACAGGCAAAAGCAAACGTGTACGTAGCACAAGTAAGAGAAAGAGAGTAGAAAGGCAGCTTAAGATAACTCACAAAATTAAAATTCAAAAGTTAAAAGTAGGAACTCTGAAGAAGTTATATTTGTTTTCCTTTTTATTTTTGAGGGAGGAAGGCAGGACAATTGGGGTTAAGTGACTTGTCCAAGGTCACACAGCTAGTAAGTGTTACATATCTGAGGCCAGATTTGAACTCAGGTCCTCCTGACTCCAGGGCCAGTGCTCTACTCACTGCGCCACCTAGCCACCCCAAGAACTGATATTTTAATGCAACAGGAAGTACAGGCAAAATTTACACATACATATATCCACTGTGGTATTTATACATTATTATACTGAATACACAAACAGAATTACAGCCATGGAACTTTCTAGAGATGTGCAATAAAGTACATATGAAAGCTAAAGGAATTATTTTTGGACATGCTGAATTTATTTTCATTAATCTTTCGGATTTCCTCTTGCTAGATGATTTAATGACAGAATTACACTAGAGGTCCTAGAGAAAATAAAGGATGATTATTTAGGGGAAGAAAGGAGGTATTTGCTTATTTTCAGCTAAAAAAATGCATTCTGAGTTCATGTAGAAAGGTTACTTAAGTTGGTTTGGTGTGAAAGGGAGAATCTTTGGCATATCATAATTGCTCTAACAGAATACTGCTCAATTCAACTTAAAATAATTATCATAAATTTTATTTGAAACAAATGTTACAGTGAAAATGACCTAAAATATTATTCTCTCTTTAAGGTATAGATGTAATGTGTGGGAAAATGTTCAATTCCCATGCAAGTATCTATAAAGCAATATTATTCCCATATATTTTACCTCATATGACATTTGAAAAGTCTGGTCCATTAGCACATAGATCATGGGCAAGATTCCCCCCCGCCCATGCCCAGCATATAAAACTAAAAATAGGAAAATATAGATGTATGCTATGTCAACGCAATTGTCTAAATAAATTCCCTTCAGATCCATATGTTTTATGGTTACTAAAATCCTTTCAATTTTAAGCTATTTCTATAATTTTTATTCACTATCTCTGTAACAATATACCTGCATCAACTATTTTTCCCAGTATATACTTTACATTGATTCCAAGGATTATTTTCATTAAAGGTGATTAATCTAGAGTTTTTAAATGGCTCTTTTTCAGTATATTTCAATAAATCAAAAGATCTCAGTCATTAGTATAGACAGGCAACTAGGTAGCATATGTAATAGAGTGTTAGAGCTGAAATCAGAAAGATGATAACTCAAATCTTCTCTTATGTATTTACTAGCTATATGACCCTGGACAAGTCACATAACCTCTTCCTGTCTCAGTTTCCTCATCTGTGAAATGGAGATAATAATAGCACCTACATTTAAAAACTGTAGTATAGATAAAATGTGATGGTTGTAAAGTGCTTTGCAAACCTTCAATGCCATATGAATGCTAGCTAGCAAGGGTGGTAGCATACTTCCTTCACCAATGAAGATCATTAACTCCTCCAAGCCTTGGATGGTACAACACAAGGTACTGTGGCCAAAATTTCACCAACAAACAGCATTTTAGTGATGAGCCTTGATATGAACTAGGTTGCTCCTCTAAGAACTAAGTATCCACCACCAGGCTTGTAGGCAAAGCCTTTTCAGTCTGATCAAATCTATCACAGCTTGTGATACACAGCTTTGTGAAGACAAAGTCTTCCAGAACCAAGATCACCTCCATGCTACAAAGAGGCGTCAAAGAAGGGTGTAAATGGAGTCATCACCAGATAACTAAGAATGAAAGTCAGATTTTAAAGGTTTTCAGCTAACAGATACAGAAACATGCAGGTTCCCATTTTATCTTTACTAAGGAGGAAACAACCCATCACTCTGATACTGTTCTGATTACTCCACAACTTCTCAAGTACAGTGATCTCCTTCCTTCTTTTAACTGCTACTATACTTGCATCCCTACCATACTGTGAAAAGAAGAGAGATCAGCATCTAGAGCTGATCCCAACTGTTCTCTCCTGGATTCCAATTCAATATACAGTCCGATTCTTTCCCTTTACACTGGTTTCCAGATGTAAATATTGGTTCCTGTACCTAAGCAATTCCCTCATACATAATTTAATGCCTCAGCAAAGAGACATCTAATGTATGGGCAACATGTGTATAAATAATTTTTATATATATATATGTATGAATGAATGAACAGGTGCTGTGGGAACATTCCCAAATCCAAGAGAGCTACCTTTGTTTGCATGGGAAGGGAAAGCCCAGGTCCTGAAATTAAGGAATGGGGGATAAAATTCTCTTTTGTCATTAGGGACTGGCCATGGGAAAAAAAAAACAAAACACGTTCCATTGGTTACATTCAACCCATTCAGAAAACATCAGGTGATGATGATGATAATTTTTCTAGAGTACTTCAATAGTTGTGTGACCCTTAGCAAATCATTTAACCATGTAAGACATTAGACAATTATTTAAGACTATAGGTTATTGAACTGAAATGAGAAGTTTCCTTATCTTGGCATTTCCTAAGCCAATGAAACCAATTAATAAGTATTTATTAGTACAGTGCAAGGTGCTCAGGAGACAAATAAAAAGAATTAAACAATGCATATTTAAGATGTGTTTACATGCTAATAGGAATATATAGTATAGTATAGTATAGTACAGTATAGTACAGTATAGTATATATTATAGAATATATAGTATAGTCCCAATTCCTAAAATTTTCCTCAGATTATGCAGTATGCAGTATTTTGAGTATGGTACAGGTATAATTCTTATTTTAGAGACAGTGAAACAAAAATGTCAGGGTAAGTGTCTTACCCATACTAATACAAATACAAATACTAAAAAGGAGTGGGGCCAGAATTCAAACCCAACTCTCTGTAGACTCCACATCTAACATCTTTTCCCCTATACCTTGCTATCCAGTTTTTGTCAAAAGCTGTTATGACAAATTTTCTAATTTTATGAATAAGATTCTACAAAACCACTATAGATAATGAGTATTAAAGATTATGAGTTGTTAAAAAGGATATTATGGGCTAGTCTGGGGACCTTACTACCATTTGAAACTATATTGCTACGAAAAAATTCATTTCATCTTCCCCCCCAAAAAAACTCTATATAATAAACTTTAAAAATGCAAAGAGTTTGCATTTTGGAGCTCACTTACATGCTGCCCATGTTACTGCTCTTGAACACCCTAAAACACAACATAAGGGGAAGTTGTCTTAGGAAGAAAATATTGTCTTATGTTATAATCTCATTGTATCATATGCAAACTGTTGATTCCCCAACCAGACTATAAGTATCTCCAGGACTCACACGTGCCTGTTGTTTTGAATGGGTCACCTTATTTGTGAAACAAGTCTAGATGAAACCATGGTAGTAACAGGATAGATCTGTTTCTTTCTGTGCTTTGGAGTAGCAATTTATCTCATATCTGTTATTTGCAAAAACCACACAGTCAAATGTCTGGACCCTCTAAGGGCATAAAGTACTATTATTTAAAAAATCAGGAAAGTGTATATGTGTGTACATACATATGTGTATGTGTACATTGACTTCCCAGAAACAGAGATTGTGAAGGATTTACGGTGGACTGAACACTGTGAGCTTCAGTGTGGCACAGGAAGTGCACAGAGATATGGACAAGGACCTGGGAGCTGTCTGCCTTTGAACCCAGGTGACAATCTGGTGAATCCAGGTAGGAGCTGAGACCATGGAAGGAGATTCAGGGAATCTGAGAGACTACCCTGCGTCAAGCTGAAAGAAGACTTTACTTGGATATTGTGTAATGACTGAGAACATGTAACTTATTTGTGATTGAGGGGCAGATGGCCTGTGTATTTTATACCACCCCTTAAGAGAGTGCTGAGTAGTGACTGATATTGTAGCTTAATGTGCCCCATGAGTGGAGAACTTTGACTATTGTATTTTGTGACCCTTAAGGAGGAAAACCTCCTTAAGGACGATTAAATGATTGAATGACTGAGTTACTAAAGTGATTGACTGACTAAATGATTATACTTTGTTCAAAACTGTGTGACCACTGTGGTGAAAACTATGTGGCCATTTTCTGTAATAAGTTGTTGTGAATGCTGTATATTGATTATCTGTGACAAATTGTAACATTGTGAATGCTGTGCCTTGATTTACTGTGAATGTTTTGTCCTGGTTTGTTATTGAATAGATAGTGTTCACTATACTGTGTAATCAGAACCCTGAAAGCTGTTCACAGCAGTACTCTTCTGGAAAGCTACTCCTGCCTGGCTTTACAGACTCTGGAAAAGTTCTTTTATCCATAGGTTGTAGGTGCCTCATCTATACAAAGAGTTTATTCGTTGTTTTTTGTTCATCATTCCTTCTCAAAAGGGACCAATAAAATCATAAGGGTGATGTCTTGACTTGCAAATGAATTGGATTTAAGCAAGGCAGAACCATGAAGAGTTATCAGCCTCACTCTCTCCTCCTGAGCCACTGGATTCCAAAGGCAAGCCATAGGTCAGGACAACTGGCAACTGGGCGGATACAGTGGGAGACCTTGGCTTTAAGCCCAGGTTTCCGTTTTTCTGATGAAATACCCATTCAGTAATTAAAGGTTAGGTAAGAACAGTGGCAAAAGACAGCCTAGTTTGCCTTCACAAAAAAAAAAAATTAATTTGGGAAGGGAAAACTCTGGCTAGAAGAGAGACAATTGCTATTTACACTCACTCTGAGCCACCTAAATCCAAACAATGAGCAGGTGAGGCTTGGATTGGGACCTATTATTGGCGAATCAGTGAAAGTCAGAGTGATTTGGGTTTAAAGGTGTAGTTAAGTAGTAAGTAGCTCCTTATGAATCCCGACAGGCTTTATCAAAACCTGGTTTTTCTGAACTGTATTTCAAGAAATCATAAATGAAAACTACATGAGACAAAAGAGTTAATTTTCTTGGTTTTTCAGGAAAAACAACAACAACAACAACACAGTGACAGAATAAGTAGGGAAGAAAAAAGACTGGCCCCCAAGCCCCAAGATACTTTGGCAAAGTATAAGTGATCGAAATTTTTATTCCTTCAGACAAAGCACCCACATGAAAAGGTAGGACTCTTCACATGGACAGAGGGAAAGGAGGAGGAAGAGGAGACAGCAGGATTGCTCACTGCATCTAGACCCATGTCTTGCCACTGGACTCTGATGGCTCTGGAGGAGAGAACAGCCTGAAGACTTTCTGCCACACCTAAATCTAATTCACTTGCAAATCAAGACAACATCCTTCTGATATCATTGTTCCTCTTTGAGAAGGACAAATAACTATCGGTAAGTAGTAGTAACTGTCCCTGAGGACCCAGCTGGACAGTTCCACTTGGGAAATGCAGCTATTTTTTCTTCCTTTCTTCTTCCCCCTTCCTCTAAATCAATGAGAGGCTATAATCTGGATTATAGAAGAGAGGGAGTACTAAAACCACAAAAACTTTAAGTATGAAAGTAAAAGTTATTTGTGAAAAGGTCTTTTTTCCCTACCAGGTTATAAGCTCTTCACTAGCCTATAACCATGAGTTACGTGTCTTTTTATTTCCCCCAGAGTTTAGCAGAATGCTTAATCACGGGAGGTACTTGTTAACAAATATTTGCTGAATTACATTCATTTGAGGCCTGAAATAAAAAAAGGAACACAACACTGAGGAGTTTTAATAAATAGACCATGACATAATAAAATATCAAGCTATATGTTATAGATAATGGAAGATGGGTGGAGGGGTATATGGAGGAATAGATTGACGGTATTCAATATCCTACCAACAATAATATGTACACATAAGGTTCAAATAATCTCAAATCATTAATAGAAATACCACCCCTCTGGCTACAATGAATTAAAAGTAGGTTTGAAGGAAGAGACTTGCTTGCAGACCAATAAAATGTTTCATATTTTTGGCTCACATTTTACTTTCTGTATATAAAAGCATTACTAGTGGTGCTATCTAGTGAACATGAAACGTACTATTTTGTTTATAATAGTTAAAATACTAACTTGGGCTTGTAGGCTTACAAAATAAATTATACTGTCTTAAAATTCAGAAACAGAATTGAGACAGTCATCTACTACACTGAGATATTCCTTATATAGGCTTTAAAGGGTTTCAGTAGCCCCAAAGTGTCTGGTCATTTATAAAAAAGTGTAGAAGGCTTTACACAAGCATAAAAAATAAGGTTAAATATTTTAGGGGTTTCAGCAGCACAAAGTCCATAATAATAACTGAAAAAGAGCTAACAATGTAAATAAAATGTTATAATTCCAAACATAACAAAAGCAAGATCAAAGAGAAAATTTTTAATTGAGTAAGACTTAAGTAGCTAAATGATGACTTATAATTTAAGAAACTATATTATTTTTCACTATCATTCCTTCCGACTTTTAACTATCATGAATAGTTTAACAAGATCTCTTACTACCCAAATTTAAACTACTCTCAAATTAAAGGTTCAACACTTTACTCAAAAGATATTTTCCAGACAAATCTAGTAATAAGATGATAAAATATGCAGTTTATAGCAGGCATTTTTAAGAAAGTAAGTTTCTTATATATAGGGATGTTTTCATTCATAGTATTTATATTCCTAGTTCTAACACAAGGCCTGGAGGACAGTAAATGCTTCATAAAGGCTTGCTGAACAAATATTTGGCGACTTCTAAGTACAGAAGGCCATAGTTCAACAAGGGAGAACTTGAGGATTCCATACATAACTAGGGGAGAGAATGCTGGTAGGGAGCTATAGTGACACTAACCAATAGGACTAGCATATTTTTTAAAAGCAAATGGAGCCAAGATGAAAGAGTAAAAGCAGGAACTCACCTCCAATATGTGTAAAAAAAATGATTATAAACAAATTTTAGAGCTACAGAATCCACAAAATGGCACAGTGAAATTCATTTCCAGCAGAAGTCAGCCTGGCAAGACAAAAGGAAGGGTCTATCCCACTGGGCTAGGAGCAGAGCACAGTTCTGTGAGGGTCACAAGAGCACAATTCTGTGGGAGTCCCAACAGCACAGACAGGTCGAAGCAGACCTCAGGGTGCTGAATCACTGGAGGCTGTGGCAGCTTCCAGACTTCTCAATCCACAAACAGCAAAGAGAAAGTAAAAGGTCAATGGGAAAACCCTGTTGGACCTGGGTGAGAGAAGAGTATGGTTTAGTCCCTGCCCTCGAGGCGGTAGAGAGGACAGCAGCTACTTCTTAACTCCAAGCCCACAGATGGTGGGGGGAGCAAGTGGCTGATCAGAGGACAATTGCAGGAAATCTCTTTGCTGGCACTGAGGCAGGATTCTCTTGTTCCCCTGCTTGGATCTGGGTTGCAGTCTTAGGAGGTGGTCCTGGGGTGAGGAGGAGAACTGGTGTGGCAGTGTTTGTGCTGAGTGTGGAAAGGGAGTCCTCCTCACAATTCTGAGGCAGATGTCTAGAAGTAGCTTTGACAAAAGCTGTGCAAAACCACAGAAATTTTGGACACAGCACTGTCCACTCTGGAAGCAGAGTTCTACCATGGCAAAAAGCTCAAAAGTCATGTAATTGGCTGGGAAAATGAGCAAACAGAGAAAGAGAAATCACTATAGAATCTTTCTTTGGTGACAAAGAAGATCAAAACATACAACCAGAAGAAGACAACAAAGTCAAAACTCCTGCACCAAAAGTCTCCAAAAAAAAAAAAAAAATATTGATTGGTCATAAGCCATGGAGGAGATCAAAAAGGATTTTGAAAAATTGGGGAAGAGAAATGAGAGTGATGCAAGAAAATTATAAAAAAACAAGTCAACACCCTGCTAAAGGAGACCCCCCCCAAAAATACTGAAGAAACTAACACCTTAAAAAATAGACTAACTCAAATGGCAAAAGAGGTCCAAAAAGCCAATGAGGAAAAGAATGCCTTAAAAAAGCAGAACTGATCTGATGCAAAAGGAACTTCAAAAGCTCACTGAAGAAAGTAATTCCATCAAAATTAGACTGGAGCAAATAGAAGTTAATGACTTTATAAGAAATCAAGATATTATAAAACACATCCAAAAGAATGAAAAAAATAGAAGACAATGTAAAATATCTCAGTGGAAAAAACAACTGACCTGGAAAATAAATCCAGGAGAGATAATTTAAAAATTACTGAACTACTTAAAAGCCATGATCAAAAAAACAGCCTAGATAATCATTTTTCCAGAATTTATCAAGGAAAACTGTCCTGATATTCTAGAACTAGAGGGGAAAATAAAAATTTAAAGAATCTACTAATCACCTCTTGAAAAAGATCCCAAAAAGAAAACTCCTAGGAATATTATAGCCAAATTCCAGAGTTCCCAGTCAAGGAGAAAATATTACAAGTAGCCAGGAAGAAACAATTTGAATATTGAGGAAACACAATCGGGATAACATAAGATCTAGCAGCTTCTACATTAAGGGATCAAAGGGCTTGGAATATGATATTCTGGAGAGCAAAGGAGCTAGAATTAAAACAAAGAATCACCTACCCAGAAAAACTGAGCATAATGCTTCAGGGAAAAATATGGACATTAAATGAAATAGAGGACTTTCAAGCATTCTTGATGAAAAGACCAGAGCTGAACAGAAAATTTGACTTTCAAATACAAGAAACAAGAGAAGCATGAAAAGGTAAACAGGAAAGAGAAATCATAAGGGACTTATTAAAGTTGAACTGTTTATACTTCTACATGCAAGGACAATATTTGTAATTCATGAGACTTTTCTCAGTATTAGGATAGTTAAAGGGAATATGTGTATGCATGTGTGCATATGTATATATGTACATATATATATATATATATATATATATATATATATACACACACAGACAGTGGGCACAAGGTAAGTTGAATATGAAGGGATGATATATAAAAATAAAATTAAGAGGTGAGAGAGGAATATATTGGAAGAAGGAGAAAGGGAGAGATGGAAATTATCTCACATAAAAGAGGCAAGAAAAATCTGTTACAATGAAGGAGAAGAATTGGGAGATGGAATGGAATGAGTCAAACTTACTCTCAGTGGATTTGGCTTAAGGAGGGAATAACGTACACACGTATCTTACCCTACGGGAAAGTAGGAGGGAAGGGGATAAAATAGGGGAATGATAGAAGAGAGGACAGATTGGGGGAGGAGGTAGTCAGAAGCAAATAATTTTGAAAAGGGACAGGGTCAAAGGAGAAAACAGAATAAATGGGGAAACAGGATAGGATGGAGGGAAATACAGTTAGTCTTTCACAATATGACTACTATGGAAATGTTTTGCATAACTACACATATATAACCTATATTGAATTGCTTGTCTTCTCAATGGGGGTGGGTGAGGAGGGAAGAAGAGAGAGAATTAAGTTTTGGGGGAACAGAAGAGATAAGGGAGTAGAAGAGATAGAGAAGGGCAGACTGGGGGAAAAATCCATATGCTTGCCATCTCGGGGTGGGGAGAAATGGGGAGAAAATTTGGAACTCAAAATCTTGTGGAAATGAATGTTGAAAACCAAAAAATAAATTAATTTTTTAACTTTTAAAAAAGCTAATGCTTATTTGATAACAAATATAATCAAGGATCTCCTGGAATACTATAGCAATCATAGTATAAAAATTACAAGAAATAGAGCTTTGTAACATCCAATAATTACTTTAGAAACATCTATCTGATGCTTTCATTTCAGTCAGACTGTCAATAAGCATTTAATGAACACCTATTATGTGTTAGGTACTGTGTACTAAGCACTGGGGATGCCCCTCCCCCCCCCCAAAAAGAGGCAAAAAGACAGTCCCTGCCTTCAAGGAGCTCACAAGCTAAAAGGGGAAATAAACAAAAAACAAATATGTACAAACAAGCTATATACTGAATAAACAGAAAATAATTAAAAGAGTGACAGCATGAGGATTTTAAGAGGTTTTGGAAAGGCTTCCTATAGAAGATGAGATTTTAGTTTGGATTTGAAGGAAGTCAGGGAAGCACTGGAGTGGGGCAGGAGAGGAATATGGCAAAAGAGAACATTCCAGGAATGGTGGCCAGCCAGAGAAAATGCCTAAAACCAGGAGACATTTTGTTCATGTAACAGTCAGGAGGTTAGTATCACTGGACCAAAGAATTCATATTGAACAATAAGGTACAAGAAGACACATAGGGGTTGGATTGTGAAGGCCTCTGAAGACCAAACAAAGGATTCTGCATTTAATCCTAGAGGTCACAGAGAACCCCTAGAATTTACTAAGTAGGAGGGTGACAAAGTCTGACTTATGCTTTAGGAAAAATCACTTTGGCAGCTGAATGGAGGATAGACTGGATTGAAGAAAAACTTGGAGGCAGACCCACCAAAAGGCTAATGAAATTTTCCAAGCATGGGGTGATACGGGTCCGCACTAGGGTGGTGGCAATATCACAGGAGAGAAGGGGATATCACTGAAAGATGTTGGAAAGATGAAAGCAAAAGACCTTGGCAACAGACTGTCTATAGGGAATAAAAAATGGTGAGGGATGGTTTGGAGTGGGGGAGGGTTGAAGAGGGAAGATAAATTCAGTTTGGGATTACATGGGTCATGATATGAAGAAAAGTAAGATTGTATAGCAAATTCACCCACAATAAAAAGTTGGAAGTACAGGGAAAAATCTTTGATTAACTCACCTAAGAGAACTAGTATGAGAGTATTTAGCTCATTGCTAAACACTACAAAGGTTACTTGATGTTGACTGATTTTGGTTAACTGAATTTCCTTAATCAATATAGGCTAATCAAACACTATTTTGTTTTCAGCTAAGTTGTAAAAATTCTTTCTAGGGGCAACTAGGTAGCACAGTGAATAGAGCACCAGCCCTGGAGTCAGGAGGACCTGAGTTCAAATCCGCCTCAGACACTTACCACTTTCTAGCCGTGTGACCTTGGACAAGTTACTTAATCCCATTTGCCCTGCCTTTCCCCTTCTAAAAAGCAAAAATAAAATAAAATAAAATAAAAGTCTTTCTAAAATGGGACTAATCTGGGTTACTGGGTTATTATAAGTACAGTATAATAGACCAAAAATGCCTCCAGCATCATTATTCTGAATATTACGTTTTTACCATGAAATACTATTAATGTAGATATGGAAAATAAAGAATATTGGGTTGAATTTATACTGACCTCAGATCATGTTATTTTTAAAAAAGAATCTCTCATACTGACTGGATTTTCCATTTTCTAAAAATTAAATGCAGAAAAAATTATTGAGATTATAACAATTCTGAGAACATACCTGTTAACTGGGTATACCACAGTGTGCCCCAGGCAAATTAACTACAATGTTTTGTTTTTTAAGTAAATTCTGCCTTTTGAAATTTATGTTATTTACAAACATTTATAACTTTGTTCTCATTTAATATTTTTCCTTACTAATAATGTAATCTATAAAAAAGTTATGTTTACCAAATTAAGATCCAATCAAAGTTGAAGGATATGAATAGGCAGTTTTCAAGGAAAAAACCCAAACTATCAACAACAATACAAAAAAACTGCTCCAACTTACTAAAAATTAGAGAAATACAAATTAAAAGCAAAACTGAGACTGATCACATACCCAACAAATTGGCAAAGATGAGGAAAAAATGACAACTTTTGAAAAGCTGTGAGAGAACATGCACATTAGAGCACTATTAGTAGAACTGTGATCTGGGTACAATCATTCTGGAAAGCAATTTGGAACTATGCCCCAAAACTCACTAAACTATGTATATCCTTTGACCCAGTGACACCATTATTAGGCTTACAACCCCAAAGTGATCAAAGAAAGAAGAAAAAGATTCATATGCACAAAATGGTTTCTTAGAAACTCTTCTTAATATTTCAGAGAAAGAGAAATAAGAAGTTGCCCTTTAACTAGGAAATGGATAGATAAACTATGGTATATGAATGCAATGTACTGTTATTGCATGAAAAAATGATATGGTTTCAGAAAATCAAAGGAAGACTCGGATGAACTGATACAAAATGAAGTTAAGCAGAACAAAGAAAACCACTTCTACAATGACATTATAAAGAAAAACTTCAAAAGAAATGAGAATTCTAATCAATTTAATAACCAAACATAATTCCAAAGGACTTCCTGAAAAAAAAGTAATAGACTGAAGATGCATAATAAAATGTGATTTCAGATATGGCCAAAAAGGAATCTGTTTGGATTTGACCATGAGTATTGTTAGAAGGACTTTGTTTTTTCTTTTCTCCAGTAGGGAGTAGGGGAAGAGATAATGAAGAGAAAGGGGAACTAGGAAGCATGTGTCAGAGGTGGCTGGTGCTTCAGTGGAGATATATATATATATCTACAATCCACTTCAGATACTTACTAGTCATGTGACCCTAGGTAAGTCACTTAACCTCTCTTTGCTTCAGTTTTCTCAATTCTAAAATGGAGATATAATAGTACCTACCTCATAGGTTGTTGTGATGATCAAATGAGATATTTGTAAAGTGCTTTGTACAATGCCTGGCAAGTAGTAGGAATCTGCTGTTGAGTTATTTCAGTCATGTCTAAATCTCTGTGACCCCATTTGAGGTCTTCTTGGCAAAGATACTGGAGCGGTTTGCCGCTCATTTTACAGATGAGGAACTGAGACAAACACGGTTAAGTGACTTGTCCAGGGTCACACAGCTACTAAAGCCATATCTGAATTCAAGTCCTCCTAACTCCAGGGCTATCTGCTCACCACCTAGCTGACCCCTAATAGGAGCTTAATAAATACCTCTTCCTTCAACTTCACTAGACAACGAAAAAGTAAGGAAAGCAAAGGGGGGGGAAAAGATCATTAAAGATTTTATTTTTAAATGCAGAGAAAACCAATAAGAATCACAAACATGCAGGATAGCTTTGAAAGTTTATGATCCTCTTTTTCTATTCTACTATGTATATGGAATTTTATTTGGTGACTTAAGTTCAGAATTTTAAAAAATTTTTTAAATTTTTATAAATTTTTATAATTTTAATTTATAAATATGATTTATACATTATATATAATTTATATACATTATATATTATACATTTGTAAATATAATTTATAATTTTAAAAATTTTTTTAAAATTTTTTAAATTTAATAAAAAATTTTTATGATATAAACAGGCAGTTTTCAGTTGAAGTAATCAAAGCTATCTATAATGTTCTAAATAATTAGTGATTTGAGAAATGCAAATTAAAGCAAAACTGAGCTACCATCCCACACCTATCAGATTGGCTAATATGACAGAAAAGGAAAATGACAAATTTTGGAAGAGAGGAGGGATTAAGACATGAATGCCCTGTTGGAAGTAGTATACTGATTCAACCATTCTGGAGAGTAGTTTGGAACTATGCCCAAAGGGCTATAAAATTGTGTATGCCCTTTGACTAAGCAATACCACTATCAAGTCAACATCCCCAAGAAAGCAAAGAAAAAGGAAAAGGACCTATATGTACAAAAATATAGCAGCTTTTTTGTGGTGGCAAAGAACTGGAAATTGAGAGGATGTCCATCAATTGGGGGATGGCCAAACAAGTCATTGTATGTGATTACAATGAAATTCTATTGTGCTATAAAAAATCACAAGCAGGATGCTCTCAGATAGACCTGGAAAGATTTAACATGAACTGATGCGAAGTGAAATGAGAGGAAACAGGAAAACACTGTATACAGTAACAGCAATATTGTACAATGATCGGCTGTGAATGACTTAGCTATTCTCAACAATAAAATGATTGAAGAAAATTCTAAAGGACTTATGACAAAAGGTGCTGTCCATCTCCAGAGAAAAAAATGGGTGGAGTCTAAATGCAGATTAAAGCATACATTTTCTTTCTTCACTTTTGTTTGTCTTTTGTCTGTCTTTTCTTTTACACCATGACTTACGTGGAAATCTGTTTTGCATGACTGCACATGCATAACCTATGTCAAATTGCTTGCCCTCTCAATGGGGCAGGGGGAGGGGCGGAGGTAGAGGATGAAGGGAGAGAATTTGGAGCTCAGAATTTGAAAAAAGAATGTTAAGAATGTTTTTACACTTAATTGGGGGCAGGAGGATAAAATAATAAAAGAAAAAGCCTTTTATGTGCTCACTGATACACAGATATTATTTTAGCATATTCCCCTATCAATATATCTACAATCCACTTGCCTCCTTGATAAATGCTCTTATTGACATTTTCTGAACTGTAGGGTTTTGATTCACAGACAATTTCCTTTACTATTTTATTAATTACCACTAACACACGCAACATGAATGCTTCATTCAACTTTTTTACTTATTCCATATTTTTGGTAAAGTTCCAAATTTCCCAGCTGTGTGTCATAAATATAAAAATGCTTACTTTTTTCATTATTATGAAACAGATGGTACTAACATCCCAAATAACTGGTGTTAAATTCACTATATCTCAATCTTGCTTTTCTCCATATGTTTATGATCTGTGGTAGTCACCTGTCTCTGAGAACTTTTTCTAAAATCAGTATCATTAACCAGTATTTTCTTTGCTGTACATCAACAGGCATAGAAACAGCAAAGGATAAGTTCAGATTTTTTCAGAGTTTGTCACAAAAAAAAACAAGCATATTGCAGGAGTGGGGTAAGAGGAATAGAAGGGTAGAAGGATCCAAGATAGTGGAGTAAAGGCAGAGACTTGCTTGAGTTCTTCCCCCAAACCCCTCCAAATACCTGGAAAAAATTACTCTAAACAAATTCTAGAGCAGCAGAACCACAAAATGACAGAGTGAAACAAATTTCCATCCCAAGATAACCTGGAAGGTCAATAGGAAAGGTCCATTGCACCAGTCTAGGAGAGGAGCACAGTCCTGCATGGGCTGTGCTGGCACAGAGTGGGCCCCGTCAAACCTGGAGCAGGCCTCAGAAGACTGAATTACTGGCAGCTGTGACAGTTTCAAGACTTCTCAACTCACAAACACCAAAGAGAACTTAGAAAGTGAGTAGGAAAGGTCTGTCGTACCCAGGTGAGAGAAGAGCATGGTTTGGCCCTAGCCCCAGAGCCGTGGTGGTGAAAGCAGCAGCAACAGCAGCTGCTTCCAGAGCTCTTGGCCCACAGACGGTGGGAAATTGAGTGGCTGATCAGAGGGGGATTGCAGGGATCTCTTTGCTGGTACTGAGGCAGGATTCTCTTGCTTTACACATGCTTGGATCTGTGTTGCAGTCCTGGATGGTGGTCCTAGAGTAAGGAGGAGCACTTGCATGGCAGAGCTTGTGGCAACAGTAGAGAGGGAATCCTCCTCATAGTTCCAAGGCCAGAAGAGGAGTAAACACCTCTCCTTTGATCATACAACCTTGGAATAACTAAAAATTTTCAGATCCCTAGAAGTATCTCTGAAAATAGCTGCACACAATCCCTAAAGCTTGGGATAATACACCCTCCACACTCAAAGCAAAGACTTAACCTTAACAAAAAGTTAAAAAGTCAAGTAATTGGCTGGGAAAATGTACAAACAGCAGAAAAAGACTCAAACTACAGACAGAATCATACTTTGGTGACAAAGAAGATCAACCAGAAGATGATAATAAAATCAAAGCTCCTACATCCAAAGCCTCCAAGAAAAATATGAATTGGTCAAAAGCCATGGAAGAGCTCAAAAAGGATTTTGAAAATCAAGTAAGAGAAATAGAAGAAAAATTGGGAAGAGAAATGAGAGTGATGAGAGAAAATCATAAAAAAAAAAACAAGTCAACAGCTTGCTAAAGGAAAACAAATAAAAAAAAAAGTTGAAGAAAATAACATCTTAAAAAATAGACTAACCCAAATGGCAAAAGAGGTTCAAAAAGTCAATGAGGAGAAGAATGCCTTAAAAATCAGAATAACCAAATGGAAAAGGAGATCCAGAAGCTCACTGAAGAAAATAATTTCTTAAAAACTAGAATGGAGGGGCGGCTAGGTGGCACAGTGAGTAAGAGTGCCGGCCTCAGAGTTGGGATGACCCGAGATCGAATCCGGCCTCAGAAAATGAGCACCCACACACAAATAATGACTGGCCGTGTAACCTTGAGCAAGTTACTTAACCCCAATTGCTTTAAAAAAAATGAAAAAAAAAAAACTAGAATGGAGCAAATGGAAGCTAAGGACTCTATGAGAAATCAAGAAATTATAAAACAAAACCAAAAGAATGAAAAAAATAGAAGACTGAAATATCTTACTGGAAAAACAACTGACCTGGAAAACAGATCCAGGAGAGATAATTTAAAAATTACTGAACTACTTGAATGCCATGATAAAAAAAAAAAAGAGCCTAGACATCATCTTTCAAGAAATTATCAAGGAAAACTTCCCTGGTATTCTAGAACCATAGGGAAAATTAGAAACAGAAAGAATCCACTGATCACCTCCTGAAAAAGATCCCAAAAAGAAAAATTCCTAGGAATATTATATCCAGATTACAGAGTTTCCAGGTCAAGGAGAAAATATTGCAAGTAGCCAGAAAGAAACAATTCAAGTATTAGGGAAACACAATCAGGATAACACAAGATTTAGCAGCTTCTACATTAAGAGATTGGAGGGCTTGGAATATGATATTCTAGAGGTCAAAGGAGCTAGGATTAAAACCAAGAATCACCCAGCCAAACTGAGTATAATCCTTCAGGGGAAAAAAATACACACACATATACATATGTATATGTATATAAGTATATGTGTGTATATGTATATATGTGTATGTATATATAAACAAAATAAAATATATACACAAAAAATAAAAATATCTAAAAAATAAAATTAAGGGGTGAGAGAAGAATGTACTGGGAGAAGGAGAAAGGGAGAAGTAGAATGGGGGTAAATTAGGGGTGGCTAGGTGGCACAGTGAGTAAGAGCGCTGGGGGACCTGGGATCGGTTCCGGACTCAGAAAATTAGCACCCACACGTAAATAACTAGCCGTGTAACCTTGAGCAAGTTATTTAATCCCAATTGATTAAAAAAAAAAAAAGAATGGGGTAAATGATCTCATACAAAAGAGGAAAGGAAAAGCTTTTACAGTAGAGGGAAGAGGGGAGAAGTGAGAGGGAATGAGTGAACCTTACTCTCACTGTATTTGGCTTTAAAAGGGAATAACACACACACACACACACACACACACACACACACACACACACACACTCTCATTTGGGTATGGAAATCTATCTTACCCTACAGGAAAGTAGGGAGGAAGGGGATAAGGGGGGGGCGGATAATAGAAAGGAGAGCAGATTGGGGGAGGGGTAATCAGAAGCAAACACTTATAAAGAAAGGACAGGGTCAAAGGAGAGAATAGAAAAAATGGGGGGCAAGATAAAATGGAGGGAAATATAGTCCTTCACAATATGACTACTATGGAAGTATTTTGCATGACTACACATGTATAACCTGTATCAAATCACCTGACTTGTCAAGGAAGGTGGGTGGGGAGGCAGGAAGGGAGAGAATTTAGGACTCAAAAGTCTTAAAAATCAATGTGAAAAATTGTTTTTACACATAACTGGGAGATAAGATATACAAGCAATGGGGTACAGAAATTTATCTTGTCCTATAGGAAAATAGAAGGAAAGGGGGTGGGGGTGGTAATAGAAGAGAGGGCAAATTGGGAAAATGGGTAATCAGAATGCACAATGTCTTGGGGGAGGGGTGAAATGGGGAGAAAATTTGGAATTCAAAATCTTGTGGAAGTGGATGTTGAAAATAAAAATAAATTAATAAAAAGGGAAAAAAAGAATAAAAAAATACAAGCATACTCTTCCTAAAACATCATTTGTTGGTAAAAAAACAAAAACAAAAACCACACACAAGGCCAAAAAAAAAAAAAAGATATTATGTCATCAAAGGACAAATGTTAAAAGTGATATAAATAATATTTGAGTGAAAAGGAGATATAGGGATTTTTGTGACATTGGTAGAAGTTTGGTTAAAATACATTAATGACTTCCTGTCTCATCAACTCTTTATACTCTAGCTTCCAATTTCATCATTAAACCAAAACTGTATTCTGCAAAGTTACTTCGTTAATAATGATCTCTTAATTGCAAAATCTAAGGGCCTTTTTTCAATCCTCAATCTTCCTGACCTTTCTGCAGTCTTGGACACTATCAGCAGTCACCCTCTTCTGCTTGATGCACTCTCTTCTCTAGGTTTTCAGGATACGTAGCTCACCTGTTTCTCCTCACACTTGTCTCTCCTCTACTAAATCACCAACCATGCTGGGTCTACAAACCATGAGTGTCCCACAGGGCTCTATCCTCAGCCCTCTTCTCCCTCTATACTATTCCACTTGGTGATCTTGTCTGTTCCCATTTCAATCATCATCTCTATGCAGATGATTTTCAGAACTAACAACTTCTCCAGTCCTAGCCTAACTCCTGACCTCCAGTCTCCCATCTCCAACTGCCTATTTGACATCTCAAATGGGATGTCTAACAGACATTTGAAACTCAACATGTCCAAAACTGAATTCATTATCTTACCACTCTCCTACCAATCACTCAGGTTCAAAACCTTTGAATCCTCCTTCACTCTCTCACCCTCTATATCCAACCAATGCCCAAGTCCTGTCATTTCTACCTTCATAATATCTCTTGTATATCCCCTATTTTTTCCTTGAACACTGCCACCACCCAGGGGCAGGCCCTCATAACCTCACCCCTAGACTACTACAACAGTTGCTGGTTGGTCTCCCTGCCTCAAGTCTATTCCCTATGTAGCTGTCAGACTGATTTTCCTAAAGTGTACTACCACTCCAGTGGCTACCTATTACCTCAAAGATCAAGTGGAAAATCCTAGTTTAGGCTTTAAAGTCTTCCATAACCTTACCTCTCCCTACTTTTCCAAGCCCTCCATGTCCTATGTCATTCACACTGTTTCTCCTACATGGTACTCCAACTCCTGATTCCCATCATTTTCACTGGCTATTTCCCATGCCTTGAATTTCCTTCCTCCTCCTCCTCCTCTATGCTGTCTTGCTGCCTCAACTGCCTTCAAGTCTCACCTGAAGCCCCACCTTCTTCAAGAAGCCCTCTCTAGTCTTAATGACTTCCCTCTATTTATCCTACATGTATCGTGTATGAATATAGCAGTTTTGCATGTTCTCTGCCCCATTAAACTATGAGCTCTTTGAGAATGGGAATTGTTATTTACCTTTCTTTGTATCCCTGGCAGTTAGCACAGTGCCTGGTACTCAGCAGGCACTTAATAAATGCTACCTAACTGAATAAAGGAAAACGACATTGTGACAACAATATGAGAAATTTAAATGTCTATATAAATTTTAAGTATGGGCCTAAAGAAGCACAGATCTTTTTGGTTGACATTCAATGACCATGAGAAAGAAAATTAAATAATACGCTGGTAACTATTTCCTAGGGTTTCACATGAAACACATCATTATTAATGCAAAATAACATATTCAAGCACAGATGAATTTTTAATAAAATAACTTTTCAGTGTTGACCCTGGAGTAAAAGGACCCAAATTTGAATGTTTGTTCTGCTACTTATTCTCTACACGATCTTAGGCAAGTCACATAACCTCCTACACAACAGATTCCTCATTTGTAAAATGAGGGAGTTAAGACTATATGACCTCTAAAACTCTGCCCAGTTCTAGATCTATGATTCTTTGATATTTCTGTGAATAATTTGAAAATGAGCATAGAGTCATCTCTATGACTTTTTTTTAAAAAGTTTTATTGATCCCTTTGCTTTTATATCACATTAGTTGCTAAATATACCAACCTTTCCCTTTCCCAAAGCCCTAAACTAAAAAAGTATTGACATTTCTTTAGGTTAATTACAAGTTATTTTATAGAATGACTAATAAATAATAAAATAATTAATATTGTGTATATATATTAATAATTAATAAATAATAAATAAAAGCCCCACCTAGAATGTATTTGTGTGCCTTTCCTTCTTTAGCCTCTCTAATATTATTTCCTTATTTTATCATATTTGCCAATTTGGTAGGACAGAGTTGAAGCTTCAGAATTATTTTTATTTACATTACTTTTATTATTAGAAAAAATTTTCATATTGTTCATAGTTGGCAATTTTTTGAGAAATCTTTGTTAATATCTTTTGACTACATATCTATTAAAGAGAAAGCCTTCATTTACTTGTTATTCAGTTGTGTCCAACTCTTTGTGACACCATGGACCATAGCATGCCAATACTGTCCATGATGTTTTATTGGAAAAGATACTGAAGTAATTTACCATTTCCTTCTCCAAAGGATTAAAGCAAACAGAGGTTAAGTGGCTTGGCCAGGGTCACACTGCTAGTAAGTATCTGAGGCCTCATTTGAATTCAGGTCTTCCTTACTCTAGGCCTAGCTCTCTATTCAATCATCTATGTAACTGCCTTCCCTTATAACAAAGTTCAGCAAAATCAACCAACATAGAACCATGACTAAAGAATATATAACATTCTATATTCAAAGATGCCCACCTCACTATGTAAAGGAGTTTTCTTACCTCTATTTTCTTACCTCTTCTCCAAAGTCTACTGGTCACTATAATTGCACAACATTCAGATTCTGTTTACAATGTTGTCATCATCAATTAACAAGCATTTGTTAAGCACTAAGAATACAAAGAAAGACAAAAAAACTAATTCCTGTCCTCAAAAAGCTCAAATTCTAATGCAGGAAACATATAAGTAAGGAGTGACATACAAGAGATTACACAGAGCAGATGGTAGATAATCTCAGAGGAGAAGGCACTAGCAGCTGGGAAGGACTGTAAAAGGTCCCCTGCAAAAGATGAGATTTCAGCTGAGTCTTGAAGGAAGCCAGGGAAAACTAAGGTGAAGGCAATGAAGGAAAGCATTCCAACCAAAGAAGAGGTCAGTGCAAAGGCAGAGATGGGGGATGGAGGCTCTGAACCAAGCAAGGCCATGTAGGCCAATATGGCAAGATCATATGTATGTGTAAGAGAGTAACTGTAAAGACTTGAAAAACAGGATGGGGCCAGAGTTTTAATTGTTCGGATACCCTCTATTTTATCTCAGGGAAAACAAGGGGTCACTGGAGTTTACCAAGTAGGGGGCTGACAGAGGCAGAGCTAAGTTTTAGGAAAAGGACCTTGGCAACTAAGTAGAAGAGGAAATGAAATGGGAAGAACTCCTTTGAAGGCTACTACAATAATCTGCAAGGAGGTTATCAGGGTCTGAACTAGGCTGTGGCTAGGTAAGCAGAAAGCAGGAGACATGTAAGAGAAATGTAAAAGTAAAAATGACAAGGTTTGGCAACAAACTATAGATGAAGGGAGGGGAAGAGTGAAGTGTCAAGGATGACACTGACATTCTGGGCATGGAAGCTTGGGTGGATAGTGGAGTACTTACGAGGACAGTAATAAGAAAGTTTGAAAAGGGAAGGTTTGGGGAGAAATATGAATTCTATTTTGGATGTGTTTAATAAGAGATATCTACAAGACAACCAGTTTGAGATATCCAAAAGACGGTGGCATATAACTGGAGCTCAGGAAAAAGACTAAGGCTGGATGCATGGTTCTAGGAATCATCTGCACAGAGATAACAAATGAATCCATGGATGCTGAGATCACCAAGTGATATCACAGAGAATAAAAAGAAAAGGGGGTGGGGGTGACAGTATAAATCCTTAGGAGATATCCACAGTTTGTGGTCACAACATGTACAAAGATCCAGTAAAGGAGACTGAGAAGGAATAATCATAAAGGCAAAAAGAGAACTAAGACAAAACATGATGACAAAAACCTAGGGAGGAAAGAGAATCCAGGAGGTGATAAATTATGTCAAAGGCTATGGATGGGTCAAGAAACATTTAATCTATTACTACTACATATGAAGTACTATGTTAAACACTGAAGGAAAAAAAGATGAGTAACATAGTCCATGTCCTCAAGAAATTGCAGCCTTGTAGGATGGAAGTAACACAAATGCATAAACACATGAAGTGAAACAAAAAGCAGTATACAAAAGTGCAAGAGAGATTCAAAATGCCAAGAAAATTCACAAATGGGAAAGATCACTGGCTGAAAAGTTCTGAAAAGACTAAATGAAGAAAGACGTCTTTTGAGTCAGATCTTGAATGTCAGAGGTTATTTAGGAAGGCAGGGAGGGAGGGAAGGAAGGAAGGAAGGAAGGAAGGAAGGAAGGAAGGAAGGAAGGAAGGAAGGAAGGAAGGAAGGAAGGAAGGAGGGAAGGAGGGAGGAAAGGAAGGGGGTAAGGGGAAAGGAAGGAAGGAAGTCTTAATAGTTTTAAATATATCACAAAATTTTTTTCTTATAAAGAGTAATAAATTAAAACTAAGTTTGAATTGCCTAGATTTTATTTAGTTTGTAACTCATTAAAAATTCTAGCTCCTTATTGGCAAAAATTTTCTAAAAATGATAAAACTCCAAGTTTGGCAAGATTGTGAAAAAACAGGAACAATAATACTATGCTGATGGAATTTTTCAGAGAATATTCTAGTACAATATAAGGAGTCAATAAGATTTTCATACCCTTTGACTCAAAAATCTCATTATGGATAATGTGTTTTCAGAATGCTATCATAAAGAATATACACACATGTATGTATGTATATATGTATGTATGTAGTGACCATTATTTGTAAATATAAAGAATTAGAAAAAATGCTGAATTTTTATGTGATAAATAATCTATGGCATAGCAATGTAATGGAATGCTCAAAAGGGGCATAAAAGTGGTAGACATAAATAGATTTGGAAACACCATTATGAAGTAATGTGAAGCAAAAAAAGTGCAAAATCATAAGAATATATATACAAGTACATACACTGACTAGAACTACATAAAAGGAAAAATAAAAACATCCTCAAGGAAAGAGCTGAACAGAAAAACAAAGAATACAATGTACAAAGGATTTAAGCTATTGGGGACAATGACAGAATAATTAATTAAGTCTAAATAGTTGTAAATGTATGGTTAATTAATTTTATGCTTATGATTATATGTAATATTAATTATAACAAACAAATGAATACGGTTCAATAGGAACAAGTTTAATCTTTTCTACCTTCATCTTCCTGTTTTGCAGGACTGGAGGTGAATACAAATTCTATTTAATAACTTGTAAATGACTGGGTAGGAGAGAAAACTAAAATCTATTGCTAAAATAAGTTTTCTGCAAGTAACAGAAATGGTTTCTATACATAAGAATAATAGATAATCAACAATATAAAAAGCTTTTAATTTTAGAAACTACATCTCAACTTTTAAAAAGTGAACATTTAAAATCTAAATATGCTACATTTTGCAAAAATAAGATGTATTTAATAGTTTAAATTTTCAGAAAAATAACTGACAATTACTGTAACTGTCCAGCAAGACTTTCTTTAAAAAAGTTTTGTTGAACTTCATCAAAATGACAAGAAATCAGAGCTCCCTTTTGGGCCTGCAGGTAATATGGTCTTATGTTACACTGCCCAGCTACATAACTAATTCTTTTATTCATCAATCAGATCTTTATCAAGTGACTATCTTGCACCTAGAACTGAGCCTGGAGTTTTTCTCAGAATAATAAATCCATTTTATATTCTTTAAGTCTTTCACAAATGATTCAGTGATAGACTTTACAGATTCTCTAATGTGAATTTGATATATTATACAATCAAAATATCTAGTTTCATTATTTAAAATATCCACACAAATGGTGTAATACTCCCAAAACAGACAATTCTGTTAAATATTTGTTTTAATCTTTTCACATTCACACAATTAGTTATCCAAACCAATTTTAGACCCTATGAGCACATAATTCAACTCTACTCCACTCCTATTTCAGAGACATAAAGACTACTCTTAAAATTTATGAAGACTTGTATTAGTGTATCTGTCAGACACCAACTCCTTAATTTATATGAGTTTTGATATCAGTCGGCTTTTCTTTCCAAATTAGAAGAAAAATATACTGACTAAAATATTTATTGCTACTGTAGATCTACAAATCATTTATTTCAAAAGCTTCACCAAATGGAAAATATTTATGTTAAGTATTAAAACTATATCAACATAACTAAACTTGGATTGTATATTTATAATTCAGAAGTACAATTTGAGAATTTTCTTTGGCTGTCAAAGAGACATCATTCACTAGCTCTAAAAGTTGTTATGCAGAAAAAAGTTAGAAATTTTATAGTTTTACCACGAGTGGTGCAAATAAAAGTTCCATTCTTCTGTGACTATTTTTCATTTTTCTTATTTAAGTAAGTGGCGTATTATCCCACCTTTCTTTATCAAAAACTGCCATAAGAAATATAAAAGTTATGAATAAGTGGTTTATAAAAAGATCCTAGGTCCTCAGTACATTCAAAACAAATTCAGAATTATGTCAAATACATATTTTTCACATGATTCCTCCAATTAAATTGGGATGCTTATGGGGAAAATATTAATTTCTCAAAATTTACAGCATGTTCTCCCAAACAAATTTATTTTCAGTTTTATGCCTTTATCTTCATTGAAATGTCCTTTCCCCCATCTCACATTAGGAATTTTAGTATAGTAAATTTAACATCTTTTGTAGGTTAAAAGCTGGAAATTATTGCAAGGGTTATGATTAGAGCTTGAAGAAAAAAGGGAAATGACACCTGGAGAAGTTATAAAAGTAAGCCCTGCAAACGTAATATTAGCCACTGGAGATTGTGCTTAACAAATTAAATTTATCTGATGACATGTACTACCATGACAGATAAGGAAAAATCCAAGAATCCTGAGCAATTATATTCCAAAAAACTCTTAAATAAGATTATTCTGAGATTTTTGAAGGAAAAAAAAACACATGAATAAGTTCACAGATCCACTGGAGTACGTGAGTAGTTCTACATGTTTCTGACAACTTCATAATAAACATAAAAATAAGAAAAGGCACCTCACAACTGCCAAACACAGAATATAGAAAAACTGGCTCCTGTTCTGACCTGGTGTGATTTTATGCTGTTCTTGGAAGAATATACTATAATCTAGTATAACTCTTATGTTACCAACAGAACAGAATTTAAGCCTTAAGAGCCAACTGTATTATTTTTTCCCTCTATATTCCCACAGCCTAGCACAATGCTGTGCATACAGTGGTACTTAATAATTGCATGATGCCTGATTAATTATGAGCAAAATATCAGAAGTCAACAATTAAATTAAAATTTTCCCCAAAACAATATGTATTAAAAAATAATAGAGAACCAAAGAATTCATTAAAGATAGCATTTGTTTGGTGCCCTCCCTCTCCTGGGGGACTGGGGGTGTCTGGATGTTGTGGGTGGAGGAAAGAACTGGACCCATTATTTCCCTGACACAGGAAACTGTCAATGGGAAACTACCTTTCCCAATGCAGATAGCACCAACTCTGTAACTTAAAAAAGAGTTTCTCATGGCACTAAAAACCACGTCTTCCTAACTACCTGATTAGCTCTCTTAATATATGATAATATATATCTTAATATATCTCTCCTAATATATATTTAAGGATTTTTTAAAAATCAGCCTAAGAGGCAGCTAGGTGGCTGAGTGAATAGAGCACCAGACCTGGAGTCAGGAGGATCTGAGTTCAAATCCAGACTCAGACACTTAACACAAAACTAGCCATGTGACCTTCGGCAAGTCACATAACCCAAAATGTCCTATCTTTCCCCCTCCAAAAAGAAAAAAAAAAAACAACCTAAGAATCATCTCAAACATTCTACACAGGGTGAGGGAAAGGTAGATAGGGAAAATTATCTCAAATAATCAAAGTATGCAAATATACCTCTATATAAACAAGGGGCAATGATAGTATCTAACACTTGTACTCACTCTCATCTGAACTGGTCAAAGAGGGAAAATAAACACATATACACGGCCAAGATGGCGGAGTAGAAACAGCTCATCCAAGCCACTCTGTCCCCAGATTCCCCCCAAACTATGTAAAAGGGGACTCTGAACAACTTCTGGAGCCCCAACACCCACAGAACAACACAGAGAAGCTAACCTCCCGCTGAGGACAGCCCAGCAGCCCTGCAGGAAGGACCAGCACAGCGGTCTGGGACCTGGCAGCGCGCAGAGCGTGGGAAGCCAAGCCGAGCGGAGCCCAGGTCCCCGTGAGCCGAGGTTTTAGCCCCAGGGAGGCAGGGCCAGCAGCCGGCTGGACAGACCCCAGAACACCAGCAGCTGTGGTGATTCCAGAATTATCAACATAAACATGCCTAGGACAAAGTAAGAGGTTAGTGTCCTATGGACTTTGGGACCAGCATTTGGGGAATGCATCGTCTTCCTCCCCTGGGGGCTGGAAGCCTCTAAGGAGACACACCATTTTGTAGTTTTCAGAGGCAGCTCCAGCTCCTGGCCTGTGAAGCCTAGGGAGATCCAGCGATCAGTCTTGGGGGGTAATCGCTCTTGCTTTAACCTCCCTGGATCTGGATTGTGATCTAGGGTGGAAGTCGTGGGTGGGTTTACAGCTTGCCAGAAACGGAAGTTGCCCCCCACACGTTCGGGACGAAAATTCCTCTATCTGGCCTTAAAGCCATAGTGTGGCAACAAGCCCAAAAGTCAAGCAATTAAGTGGCAACATGCCAAGGCAAAGGAAACAGAAAAATGCAACCCTAGACTCCTATTTTGGGGGCATAGAGCGGGAAAAGGACTGTGAGGTCAGAAGTCCTGCTCCAAAAGCCCCAGGGGAAAACATGAGCGGGTTGCAGGCCATAGAGGACCTAAAGAAGGACTTTAAAAATCAAATAAGAGAAGTGGAGGAAAAATTGGAAAGAGAAATGAGAAGGATGCAGGAAAAGTATGAAATGAGGGTCAACAGCCTGACTGAGGAAAACAACACCTTAAAAAATAGACTAACTCAAATGGCAAAGGAGGCCCAAAAGGGCAATGAGGAGAAGAATGCCTTAAAAAGTCGAATTTGCCAGATGGAAAAAGAATCTCAAAAGTTCACTGAGGAGATTCATTCCTTCAGAGTTAGACTGGAGCAAATGGAAGCTAATGACTTTATGAGAAATCAAGATGCTGTTAAGCAGATCCAAACAAATGAAAGATTAGAAGGCAATGTGAAATATCTCATGGGAAAAACCACTGACCTGGAAAATAGATCCAGGAGAGACAATTTAAAAATTATTGGACTACCTGAAAGCCATGATCAAAGAAAGAACCTAGAAATCACCCTTCAAGAAATTCTCAAGGAAAATTGCCCTGATGTTTTAGATCCAGAGGGCAAAATAGAGGTTGAAAGAATCCACAGATCACCTCCTGAAAAAGATCCCAAAAAGAAAACTCCCAGGAATATTATACCCAGGTTCCAGAATCCCCAGATCAAGGAGAAAATACTACAAACAGCCAGGAAGAAACAATTTCAATATTGTGGAAACACAATCAGAATAGCACAGGACCTGGCAGCTTCTACAGTGAGGGATCGAAGGGCATGGAATATGATATTCCAGAGGGCAAAAGAACTGGGAATGAACCCAAGGGTCACCTACCCAGCAAAACTGAGTATTTTGTTTCAGGGGGAAATATGGTCATTCAGTGGAATAGAGGACTCTCAAGCACTCTTGAGGAAAAAACCAGAACTGAATAGAAAATTTGACATCCAGACACAAGAAGGAAGAGATGCCTGAGAAGGCAATCAGGGAAAAGAAATCAAAAGGAACTTATCAAAGTTGAGCTATTTACATCCCTATATGGAAAAGCAATAACTGTGACTGATGATATCTTTCTCACTATGAAAATAATGGAAGAAGGGTCTGTGGTCATATGAATACATATGTAAATGTGTGTGTAGATGGTTACAGTTATATATGGATATTGGGAGATAAGATGTGCAGGCATTGGGACACAAAGATTTACCTTCCTCTAATGGAAAAGTCGAAGGGGGTATGGGAGAGAGCAGATTGGAGGAAGCGATATCTTGTGGGACTGCTATTCTGGGAGGTTGGGTAGGGGAATAACGGGGGGAAAATGATTGTAACTCAAAATCTGGCGGAAATGAATGATGTAAAACAGAAGTTAATAAAGCATTTGTTTAAAAGAATTGGGGAGGAGAGGAAGAAAGTAAATGTCGAGTTATGAAATCCTTGAATAAGGAGGGAGGCCACCTCTCCTACTGCTGAAATCCACACTAACCAAAACTCTGCAAGAAGTGGTTCCAGATTTGCTCATAGGCACTTCCTTTGACCCTCCTAAATCTGCTAGCACAAGGACTTAGACTTGGACCCAATGAATACTTGAAAAGACATAGGTAAACAACTCCCCCAAATATATACAGTAAAAAGCAAGAAAAGAGTACTCCCATCTAATCCAGAGATGGTTTAATTTCTTTGTATCTCTACTTCTTTGAATCCTCCCTAGCATATAGTAGATAATAAATGCTTGATTGATTGTTCTCCTGGGCGAAAATTGATCAATATAGTTATGTAACTTTATTTTTATTGGTTCACATTGCTTTAATCAAGGTTTGTTTACCTGGTTTGCTTTTCCTTACTCTTTTATGATTCTTTGAATTCTTAATATTTGTAAATTTCTCAAAATAATGAACTTCATTTATATTACACAGCTTCTTTTGACAGTTCCCAGTTTATGTACATCTGTTTTATTTCTAGTTATTGGTTAACCATGAAAGAATTCTCATGAATATGTTGGCATGTATGTGCCCTTTTTTCTAATTTTCTTGAGGTATTTTCCTGATTAACTTGGCTTTAGTATCATGTGGTAATATTTATAGTATTCTTTTTGCACAGAATTATGATTTTATCTAATTTAGTAGAACCCAACTCAGGTCAATGTTTCCTTAGATTTACCTGCCTGTTTTGAATTTGTCAAATAAATGGGTCAAATGACAAAAAAATAAATAAATAAATAAATAATAAAATAAAATAAAAATTAATCACACAAAAAAAATAAATAAACACATATACACATATATTCTAAAGCACAGGAGTGTTCATGTCTCTCTCTCTCTCTCACACACACACACACACACACACACACACACACACACACACACACACCCCACCACCACCACCACCACTCAACAAACTCCTCAGGCTTCCTACTGCCTCCATAAGTAAATGCAAAATGCTCTTTGGACATTCAAAGCCCTTTATAACCTAGCCTCCTCTGCCTCGGTCCTTTCCTTATTACCGTCCTTACACCTTCACTATTTGGGTCCAGATTTGCTCAGAGTAAATGTAAATAGCAATTGTGTCTATTTTGGCCAGAAACCCAGAAGGTCTTCCTCTCCCAGACTGAATTTTTTTTAGGTAAAAGAAGTTATTCTTTTCCTCATTTCTTACCTAGCTTGAATGGGCCTTGCCTCAGTCAAATTGAGACCTAGGAAAGACCTTAGCTTAAAAATGCCAAGGTGTCTCACTGAATCCCAGGCCAACTCCAGTTGCCCTATCTATAGCTTGCTACTGGACCCAGATGGCTCCAGAGGAGAAAGTGAGGCTGGTGACTTTGCAGAGCCCTCCCTCCCTTAAATCCAATTCACTTGCAAGTCATGGCATCACCTTCCTGATGGCTTTT
Organism: Gymnobelideus leadbeateri; assembly: GCA_011680675.1. NCBI lineage: Eukaryota > Metazoa > Chordata > Mammalia > Diprotodontia > Petauridae > Gymnobelideus > Gymnobelideus leadbeateri. Next base: position 33,349 of record WOXC01006350.1, read on the forward strand.
GGCTATTCCACAAACAAGACACTCTATCTTAGCTGTAGACATTCTTTCTGGTTGTCTTCCACATCTGGAACATTCTTCCTCCTTTGCCCTGAGAATTGACCTCCCTGGCTTCTTTTAAGACCCAACTAAAATTCCATCTTTTACTGGAAGCTGTCTTAATCCTTCTTAATTCCAGTACTTTCCCTCTGTTAATGATTTCCTATTTATCATATTCATATATATATATATGTATATATATAACTTGCTCTATATAGGTTTTGTTTGCAAGTTCTCTCTTCCATTAGATTATAAGCTCCTTGAGGGTAGGGGGCTGTCTATTTGTCTCTTTTTAGTTCCCTAGCCTATAGTACAGTGCTGCCGCATATGAGGTACTTAATAAATGTTTACTGATTGATTTCAATTAACAGGAAAATAGAAGATAAAAGACAGAAGTTTTGAGTCAGGGAAGATTAAAGGGAGGGATTAGTTCTAAGCAAAATAAATTTTAACTAAGGATGTACAAAAATGTTTATAGTATTTTTGAAGGGGCAAAGAATGGGAATCCATGGAGTACTCGTCAATTTGGGAATGGTGAACAAGTTATAGTATATGAATGTGACAGAATACTATTGTGCTGTAAGAAAAGCTGAGGGGGGTGGTTTCAGAAAAACCTCTGAAGGCTCATATGAAGTGATACCAAGTGAAGTGAGCAGGTCCAGGGGAACAATTAATTTAACAAGTCAAGTTAACTCTGAAAGAATTAGGGACCCTGATAAGCGTAATAACCAACCAGGATTCCAGTTCAGGATAAGGCTTTTTTTGGACATGCCCAATGTATAAATTTGTTTTGCTTGACTATACACATGTGCATCAGGGGTTTGTTTTTTTTCTCGGGGGGTAGGGGGGAGCGGAACACAACCATGCTAAAAACAGAAGGCAGATTTTGGCAGATCAAAAATACATATACACATACACACACATCTATATAATTAAAAAAAATAACCTCAACTTCAATTTACTGATCTCTAAAATCAGGAGAATTTTATCTGCAGTGATTTCCTCACATGATTACTGTGAGATTCAAAAGTGATTTAGTATATACATCTATGTATACATGCAAACTTTAAAGCACTATATAAATGTCAGTGCTTGCTACAGTTATTTTATCCTAGAGGCAATGAGTCACTGAAGCTTCCTGAGCAAGGTCAGACAAGTCCTTTGGGAAGATTATTTTGGCAGTTCTGTGGAGAACTAAAGAAAGAAGAGATTAGAAAAACCAGAAGTGCAATCCAGAGATTGCTGCAATAATGCAAATAAAAAAAGATGAAGGGCCAAATTAGGATAATGGCCATGACTAGAAAGAAGGGATCAAGTGTGAAAGATGTCATAGAGGCAGAACTAACAGGGCCACACATTTTTGTGGGGGGAATTTGGGGGAAGTAGGGAATGAAAGAGAGGAAAGAATGCTTTTGAGGTTCTGAACCTGATTAACAGGAATAACAGTAGCACTTTTAACAGAAAAAAGTACATTCCAGTAAGGGATGGTAATGGTGGGAGCAATAGCCTAATTCCACTACTTTCCCTCTAAAGTTAAGTTAGTTTTTGCTTAAAGGTACTGAAACTGTTGTTGAGAGGTAAGTGGCTCTGAAGAAGAAGGCTTCTTTATCATATGGGTACAAAAGAGCTCAGGCACCAGCCCCTGTAACAGGCCTAGGAAGATATTGCTCAGCTGTTTCACCATGCCTGCCTCTTCAAGATCCCATTTTGGGGTTTTCTTGGCAAACTTTGCTGTTTCCTTATCTAGTTCATTTTACAGATGAGGAAACTGAGGTCAACAGAGTTACCCGCTAGTGTTTGAGGTCAAATTTGAACTCAGGAAGATGAGTCTTCAGGACTCCAAGCCTGACAGTCTATCCACTGCGCTGCCTAGCAGCCAAATCAAAGACATACCCTGGATGAATAACTTTTGAACTCAGTTTTGAACTTTCAAGAGACTGCCCTAAGTTAGGCCCTGCTGTTGACAGCTGCTTTAGGGGCAGGAGTTGACAAAGATAATGAGTTCCATTTTGGACCTGTCTGTGTTGCCTATAAGACATACAGCTATAGATGTCCAAAAGGCACTTGGTGATATGAGACTGGACCTCAGCTTAGAGATCTAGCAGTCATTGCCATAGAGACTATAATTGAACTCAAGGGAGCTGATATCATTTAGCTTCTTAAGCACTTATGTATTCTCTAAGAAGAGTTGTTTTCATCATTAACATAGTTAGCAAAGCAGTTTCTTCAAGGACACTCAAACTCAGTATGTTCCAAAAGAGAACTCTTTATCTTTTCCCTTAAATCCTCCTTCCCATCACCACCTTCTGCTTTCCTTATTACCACAGAGCTCCCAGTCCCTCAGGCTCATAAACCTAAGAGTCATCCTGGTTTCCTCACTATTTCAGCTTTCAGCTTTGCAACATCTCTCAAACGTGCCCCCTTCTCTCCTCTGAGACTGCCACCCCTCTAGTACAGACCCCCATCACCTAACACCTGCACTATTGCAATGGCCTGCTGGTGGATCTGTCTGCCTCAAGTCTCACTTTACTCCAACCATTCTCCACTCAGCCACTAAAATAATTTTCTTACAACATAGAACATTATCCCCCTACTCTGTAAACTCCAATCATTTCTTATTGCTTCCAGGAACAAATACACAATGCTGCGTTTGTCATTCATAGGCTTTCATAACCCAGCCCCCTCTTACCTTTCCAGTCTTCTTATATCTCACTCCCCACCATATACTCTTCAGTCCAGTGACACTGGCCTCCTGGTTGTTCTCTAAACAAGATGCTCCATCTCTCTGCTCTGGGCATTTTCTTTGGCCGTCCCCCACATCTGAAAAAGCTCTCCTTTCTTCACTCTGACTGCTGACCTCCCTGGCTCCTTTAGTCCAGACTAATATCCCACCTTCTACAGGAAGCCTTCCCAAACCTTTCTTAATTCCAGGGCTTTCTCTCTTTTAATTATTTCCTATTTAACCCATCTATGGCTTGCTTTGTATGTTTGTTTGTTATCTCCATCATTAGAATAAGCTCCTTGAGAGTAGGGAATGTCTTTTGCCTCTAGTTGTATCCCTAGTGCTTAGCACAGTGCCTGGTGCATAGTAGGTGCTTAATAAATATTTGTTGAGGGGTAACTAGGTAACTCAATGAATAGAGCTGGCTCTGGAGTTGGGAGGACCTGAGTTCAAATGCAGCCTCAGACACTTGACACACTTACTAGCTGCGTGACCTTGGTCTTCAGTTGCCTTGTCCCCCCTTCAAAATAAATGAATGAATAAATAAATGAGTAAACAAATAAACATATAAATAAATGTTTATTGATTGATAGTGACTTTCCTCTGCTTTTGTTTCCCATTTATCATATATATTTACATAAATATATTTATAGCTTGTATGTTCATAGATATTTATATATTATCTCTCCTTTTTGACTTTGAGCTCCTTAAGACCAGGGGCTGTTTTGGCCTTTTGTCGTACCCCAGCTCTAAGCACAGTGCCTGGGACAGTAGAAGGCACTTAATAAATGATTGACTTCATGCTTGCCCTTCATCTCCACCTGAAATTGGAGAAGTCAGACTTTTCCTAAGGGCTTGTTGCTTTCTGCTGCCACCTCTGGCTTAAGAAGGAAAAGGAGAGGGGGCTCTTTATTTTGCTTGATATCTCAGGGAGTTCATTTCAAGAATGGGCCCTATCTTGTCCTAAATTTCTTTATGATTGGACAGTGCAGCATCTAGGTAAATGAATAACTGGCCAAACTCTTCTATAAAACTCAGAGGTAGCTAGTTGGATGTACTTTGTAGTTCTCTAGCTTAACAAGAATTGTTATTCATTTTAAGAGCTAACACTTTCTAAACCTTCTTTAGAGGGTTATGATTAACTGAAAACAGTTGGGTTCGTTTTTTTTTTTGGTTTTGTTTTTTTGCTTTTTGGAGGGCAATTGGGGTTAAGTAACTTGCCCAAGGTCACACGGCTAGGTTTTTTGTTTGTTTGTTTGTTTGTTTGTGTGTGCGTTAAGTGTCTGAGGTCAGATCCGAACTCAGGTCCTTCTGACTCCGGGGCTGGCGCTCTATTCACTGCACCACCTAGCTGCCCCACCGCTGAAACAGTTTTTAAAGGCTTTGTTCAAGTAGAGAGAAGTGAATTCCCTTCACTGAAGAGTGCAGATGATCCACAGGCAAAGGTGAACAGAGATCAGTTTTGTGTTCTGTATTACTTATATTCTAAGTGTACCAGTAACATTCAGGCCTGCTGTTCATAATTGGGAGTTAGACTAAATACATGAGTTTTCTTCCTTTATGTGCTTCCCTGCTAGGTTCATATAAATATGTAATGAGTATATTGGTGTGAGAGTATGATCTGAGTATAATATGCATGTAAATATGTATAATTATGTATTTTATTATTTATCGGCTTTAATATATTATCTTTAATATAATTTCTTTTGCCCTGCCAAGCTAATTTTAATATTTAATATGTAAATGATTCTTTATTGTGAGTGGCTGTTTTATAAAAGTCACGTACTATTTAGATGTGTTATCTTGTGAGCAGCTGGTTGTATAGATGGAAAAGACATTTAATGGGGGCTCAAGAAATAGAATGGTGTTTGGGGAAAAGTATCCCCCCCCCCCAACAACCTTACCCTGAGGACTCTGGGAGCATTTTATTGTAACTGTGCAGTGCTGGTATATCTCTGGGAACATAGATTTATTTGCATGTGTGAGAAGAGACTAGAATGAGGCATCGAAGCCCAGGGAAAGAGTTGGGCTTTAATACAGCCCATTGACAGTTGGTGACAGAGGTATATATTCAGTTACATGACTGAATTACCCCACTGTAGTAATGCCACAATCATCATTGTTGCTGCTGCTGCTGCTACTGACATGACAAAATGAAGGGTAGGATAGAAAGCCAAAGGAAGTGGTTTTTTGGTAGTAGACCTCCTTTAGTTGTTTCTCCAGTCACAATTCCACAAACAGAATAGAGTAAGGAGAATGAAGCAGACATTGCAGGGGCCTTGCTATTTGCTGTGTAGTTGTTGCTCTACTGGGAAAAAAATATCTATCATCTATCTATCTATCTATCTATCTATCTATCTATCTATCTATCTATCTATCTGTCTGTCTATCTAATTTCTGACCCCAAAGCTTTGGATTTTGGCTATGACATTCCTGAGAGTTTTCATTTCTGGTTTAAGTTATTAGTAAACTATTTTCACTTCATCAATTAAATTGTAATAGTTCTGGGCAGTTTTACTCATGAATTCTTAAAATATAACAGTTAGGCTTTCTTTATGGTCGAAGTTTTCAGGTAATCCAATAATTTGTAGATTATTTCTCCTTGACCTGCACCTGCTTTTTAAGTCAGTTGTTTTTCATAGTAGATTGTTTTCTGGTACATGTTCAGCCTTTTGATTTTGTTCTAGTGTTTCTTGATTTTCATGAACTATCTCTGTCCAGACTATTAAAACTTTCAAAGACTCTGTTACTTGCATAAGGTTTTGTGCCTCCCACACTAAAGGCAGATGTTCTCTTTCCAATTCTTTCTCTTGATCTCTCTTTTCTTTTACTTAACTCTTGCTTCATTTCTTCCGATTATTCCTGTAGAGCTTGTGACAAGTCAGTGGGTCTCTTTGAGGCTATGTTTATAAATAATGTGGAGTTATTTTTCTGCTGTTAAGTTTGAATATTGGGAATCCTTGGCCCCACAGTATTTTTATATCATCAGTGTTTTCTTCTGTTTACGAATTTTTCCAGCCTTACTTACTAAATTAGGACTTTGTGTCAGAGGCAGGCTCAGTATTTCTGGAAAGAATAGGACAGGGAAAGTGGAACTTTGTTTGGTAATGATCTGTAATATCTGTGGTCTGAGTAATTAATTCTGTGCTTTTCAAGGACTTCAGGGGTGGCTTCAGCTAGTAACCTAAGGCAAGAATGGTCTGTACTATAATGGTCTGATCCAGGAAAATCCCTGACTGACATATTGGTCTAAGCCCTAAGCTACTGAGCCCCAATTCAAGAACAAAGAGACACAGCTACAGAGTCCAAGTGTCACTGGCTAGTCCCTGGTCTGGACTCCCGTCTCTCTGCCCCACCTACACAGCAACATGCTTTAAGTTTCCTGATTTGCCTCTTGTCTCTGATATGGCAGGCTTTTGGCAGCTGACCACCCAGGCCAGGCATTTTTGGCCTGTGAGTTTCTAAATTTTTCTTTGCATAGACCTGGCCTGGAAGAATTTAATTTACTACTGTTTCTCCTTGGATTTCTTGATCATTATTCAGTCTGGTGCTCTTTTTCATTCTGGATGAAGTAATTGTGAGAGAGCTATTTCCACTATTCTGTTTCCATTCATTCTACAACCTTGAAAAGAATTGTGAATCAAAACAAAAGACCTATAAAGTGATTTTTCTATTTGTGAGTAAAAAAAAATATTTTACATCAGGATTGCACCAGAAAAATCAGGGTATACCAGTCCCCATATCAATGGGATACCCAAAAAGGAGGAATAAACAGATGGAAGAGAATGTGGAAATACTAGAAAATGCTAGATAGATGTGGACAAGAGTAAGAGAAAGAGAAAAGGGGGCTCACAGAAGATGAGGGGAAATCACCAAGGGGGAGGAGAACAGCAAGAATTTTGTTACAGTTGCAGAAGGAAAACAGAAATAGCAAAGCAGCGTAGTGATAAAAAGAGGCAGAGAAAGTTGCTCTGAAGATCAGATTCTTGAGTATTTCCAAAATGGGACTGCTGCATGGTCCCAAAGGAGTCCACAGAGCCTAATGTGAGAAAAGCTGATCTGATGAGACAGAACTCATATAGCACATCATTACAAAACGAGATGCAAAGTAGCAGACCATGAAGAAAAGAGACAGACAGGTCGATGAATAAAAAGTCATTCACATACATCAAGAGCAATTGCATGCTCCTTTAGATTACTGTGTCCTCTTTTTTTTTTTGTCCTTATTCTGGTGAATAGGGAAGAGTGGAAGAAACTAAACACTCTTTTAAAGGAAATGTCCTTTAAAGAAAGTGTCCTCCTATTGAGGAATATCTAAGCTGTAGTATATGAATGTAAAGGAACATTACTGTGTCATCAGAAAGGAAATTGGGAAGAGTCCTACAAACTGATACAGAGTAAAGTGAGCAAAACTAGAATAACTTATGAAATAATAATATTTAAAGAAACCCATTTTGATACCAACTTAAAACTCTGATCAACACAATGATAAACCACAAGTCCAAATGAACAAAGACAAAACATGCCACTCACCTTCTCCTCAGATATGATGAACTTAAAATGAAGAAAGAGATACACATTTTTGGATATAGCCATTGTGGAGGCTTGCTTTGCCAGACTATGGAGCTATGTATTAAAGGCTTTATTTTTTAGTTTGCTTGTTTTGTTTTTTTTAATTTGCTCAATTGGCGTGGGGGAAGCAGAGGGAGGAACAGATTAATATTTTTTAATTAAAGGATATTATGCTATGATATGCCATTTATTTCACCAAATAATTTACTGCTTTATAGTAATACAGTTCTAAACTAAAACTCATTTAAAAAACCACACTAGCGGGGTGGCTAGGTGGAGCAGTGAGTAAGAGTGTTGGCCTCGGAGTTGGGATGACCCGAGATCGAAACCGGCCTCAGAAAATGAGCACCCACACATAAATAATGACTAGCCGTGTAACCTTGAGCAAGTTACTTAACCCCAATTGCTTAAAAAAAAAAAAAAGAAAAGAAAAAGAAAAAAAATAAAACCACACTACCAAAAGGGAATGGTGAAAATACACTTCCTCATCTTCCTACTAAAAAATAAATAAATAAAAGTGGTACAGTACATGGGAGAAGGTGCTCCAATTCAAGATAATAAACCCTCTTTTTAAGAGAGAAATACCCCTTAAGGAGAAAAATACAATTAAAAATGCTACAATTGTTTGATAAGAAATGGTACATAAGGATGTCCAACTTCCTTTCTTCTAATTCCATGTTTCTAGACACACATTACTTTTATGACAAAACCATTTCTGTCCCTCTTTACAAACTAATAAACTGATGTTCTAATAAAAAAAAAAGGAATCACTGAAACATTTTTAAAAAGAAGATACAGGACAGAATGGATAGTAGGAAGACCAGAAGGAAATACAAGCAAGTGGTGTAGCTTTGATGAAAATTATATGTTAAATTTATTATATACTTAAAAGCAAAAGCAACAAAATAAAAAAATTACAGTTTGTTCTATTTGTATATAGAAATACTTATTTTATTTAATATCTATTAAGTTCTGAATTTTTTTTTAAATTGTATTCTACTTTATAAATGGACAGTTTGTGTCATCATTGGAGGAAACTTCTGATCTATGAGATCATAGATTCATTTGAATTACTGAAGTCTACACATAAATCACAAGTCACTGCTTCCAATCAATTCACCAGAGCCCAAGTACTCCTAAGGGAATTAATAAATCTGAACACTCAAAGATGAAGGCAAGTTTTAGGACTGTGGCAGCCCCACCAGGTCCACAAAGCCAAGCCTGTAGTACTATTCAGTCTCATTTTTACTTTATAACAATCCACCATTATGACAAAACTCCACTTCCTTTTCCAATTATACATTATACTATAAGCACCAAGCAAATCAAAATATAAAACTGAATTAACAGATGGTTTAAAAAAATACTAGCTAGTTACTAATGGGAGAGTGATTGCTGATTGTTTATATGCACTCAGACTTATTAATTCCAAATTGAGGGGGAAAAAGAATCAAGTTAAGATATATTATAAAATTATAGTATATGTGATATATTACATTAGAACAATATATGAATACTTCAAGCATCTGAGATTTTATCAATAAAAGTACTCCCTTTACCTTTGCAAATATACCATATATCTGAAACATTCTAGTAGATATCATTCAAAAGTTGCTATGATCCCCAAACTGAAAACCTCAAGCTGATAAACTTCTCTTAACTTAGCTTTTGTTGTTATTGTCGTTCAGTCATTTCAGTCACGTCTAACTCTTTGTGACTCCATTTTATTGAGGTTTTCTTGGCAAACTTAGCTAGCCTAGTTCTTTTGTGTTATACATGTAATCCAATAAGGGACCTGCACTTGATGCCTTTCCGTCTTAAAGAACTTGTGCTCCAAAGACACAGGCTTTGAGAAACTGAGGTTACCTCCATGCCATGATAATGTAGAAACTTACTGGAGCAAAAAAAATTAGATCAATTTTATTTCTATTTCATCTTCTCTTCAACCAACTCTATCATTCGTCCGAGCTATAGTTCCTACTACTGCAGGCCTGAAACAGCCAAGAAGCCAGCCTATGCAAATCACTAACCAGAATCTTCCCGACACTTGAGCCAGGTCAACAACTATGGTCATGGCAATGTTCCTGTCACTCTTTCTACACAAATATTCCTTATACCTAGGCAGAGTTGGAAAACCAGAGGAGTGGCAACTAAAAGCCAGAGAAGGCCAAAAGCATCTTGCATCCATATTCTGGTAAATTATTTACCTTCTTCAGTCCAAGAGTACCAAGAGCCCCTCTTGCATCCTAGTCAAAACCTAGAAGAAAGGGGCAGCTAGGTGGTGCAATGAGTAAGAATGCCAGCCCAGGAGTGGGGATGACCCGGGATTGGTTCTGGCCTAAGTACTTAGCACCCACACATAAATAGCTAGCCGTGTAACCTTGAGCAAGTTATTTAACCCCAACTGCTTAAAAAATAACCTAGAAGAAGGCAAAATTCCATATCTAGTAAAGGGAAAAAAATTTGGCAGTTCAGTCTGGCCTCCAAAATACTATCATGATGCAAATATAAATAGCTTGCCTTATAAAATATTTAGAAAATTGTGGATGCTTAATAAATGTCAAAAAGCAGCAACACTGCTTCTAGTGTGATAACAAAAAAAAATGCTAATTTATTTTTTTAAAAATCGTTTCATTGTTTTATTTTTGGAAAATACCTTTGGAGAGTTAGTTACTAAACAGTACATGGCTGGTTGGTTGGTTGTCCTTCCTTCTCAAAGATCAGAATGACATAACTATGCTAAAGTCAAGTTTCAGTGTGTCCGACTGTGGCTGATCAGACCAATATGAGCTCAGAATGTTCTACCACAGGTCAGGCACAATCCATGTGAACTTTTGGAGAGAATTCTCTAAATTTGTGCATCTCTTGTTTCTTTTGAGCTACTTTGATTCTGCTCTGCTCGTAGAGCACAGCACATTCTCTGATGTGGACACATCATGCTGAGTCAGGTCCTCTGCCAGTGTCTGCCACATCATGCAATCAATTTCAACGTTCCTGAGCAAGACCTTGAGAGTGTCCCCGTATTGCTTCTTCTGACCTCCATGTCAGTGCATACCTTGTGTGAGTTCTCCATAAAAGTCTTTTAGACAAGCATACATTTAGCATTCAAACAACGTGGCCAGCCCATCAGAGTTGTGCTCTCTGCAGTAGAGTTTGAATGCTTCAATGGGTTCAAGAAAGGACCCGTATTCAGTATCTTATTCTGCCAGCTGACCTTCAGAATCTTCCTAAGACAATTTAAATGGAAGCAATTCAGTTTCCTGACATAGCACTAATATACTGTTTAGGTTTCACAGATATACAACGAAGTCAGCACAACAGTTCTGCAGACCTTCAATTTGGTAGTCAGTCAAATATACCTCTCTTCCACACTTTCCTTTAAAAATTATGAAAACACTGAGCTAGCTTGGGGTAGCTAGGTGACACAGTGGATAGAGCATCAGCGGTAGAGTCAGGGAGCCCTGAGTTCAAATCCAGCATCAGACACGTTCTAGCTGTGTGACCCTGGTTAAGACACTTAACCCCCAATTGCCTTAAACAGCAAAAAAAACACATCTTTTTAGGAACTCACAATGCATGCATCATTAAAATGGAATAAAATGAAATCACAAGTTGTTTTTCCTCATCTTAAATAGTTATATTATGTAAAGAAGTTTCCTAAGTCTCCCCACCAATAAAACAATTTATCAACAGCATAAAAAATCTTATATCATAATCATCATCACATATGACCATATATTAGCACTAGCAGTGGGAGTTTTCCTTTTCCAGGAGTTCCCTATACCAATGAAATCAATCACAAGTTCAGTTCAGAAACAGACAGATAAACTCTGCATCTCCCCCATTTCTTCCTTCCCCACCTGGCTGTACTCCTTTGTATTTTAAGAACCTCATCAACCTATAGGATCACATCACATAACACATCATCATTATCTTCTGCCCATAGGACCCCACTGAATGGACAGCAGGGTAAAAAGCTCCTCCCAAAACCTCCATTTGGGGAGGGTGCCCAGGACTGCCACCTCTTCACTTCCTGACAAGCTGCACTCCTTCAGACCTCTCCATCATTTTTTTCCCTCTCCCCCTTCCCCACCCTCCTCACCCCTTTTCAGCTTCCTTTTGTGTATTGTCTTCCCCCACAAGGTTATAAGCTCCTTGAGGGCAGGGACTGTCTTTTTTTTTTTTTTAATTTGTATTCCCAGCACTTAGCAAAGTACCTGGAACATAGTAGGTGCTTAATCAATGTTTACTGACTTCCTGACTGACCACTGTCCAGGGCAATATTTTGCACAATATGTGTTTGGCATCTGTTTGTAGTAGTTTTATCTTTGTGTCCCTAGCAAAGAGCCTTATTTAATAAATATTTACTTGGTAAAATGTATGCAATATTATATAACAGCATGACTATTTCTAAACATCTATTATTGCTACTCATATAGTAATAAGTTATTTTGAGAAATATGACTGTACACTTTAGTAATTGACTCACTCTCCTCCATTTCATCAAAAACATAAGAAATATTTCTACTTAGTTGGATAATACTGCACTATAATAGAATATATGCTCCTTGAAGGCAAAAAACATGGCACTTTTGTATTTGTATACCTAGTAAGTAGCAAATGGTAGACACTTAATATAAAAGTTTGTTGATGGGTTATTAATAGTTCAGCTGCTCCCAACTGCTAAAAATGCTAATGGCATAACATTTGCTTGTCTTTTAAAGCACTTCACCTCAAAAATTCTAAATGGTCACTCTGACATATATTTTTAGCCTTACTGAACACATTATCTGAGTTTTTTTTTAAAGTGAATATATCAAATTGATAGACTTTTGTCATCAAAACACAAGAAATAAACTCAAGTAAACCACCTCTTTTAAGAAGGAATGGTTCTTTTAGAGTAAGAGAATTTATCAGCTGTGGGCAAAGCTATATTTCTTAGAGAAATTCTATTCTATTCGACTGAATATACTATAGGACTAGATCCAACATGAGTATTATACATATACACTGGTTTTAAATACTTATACCTAAATAACACAAAAACAAATTATACACTAGCATAATTTGTTTCCTTGGCTGATATATGGGGAAAAAACTGCCATGTTAATTCCCATAAGTCTTTTATGTTTCATTTTTAGTCAGTGTTTCTCTGAAGAAGATTTATTGTCAGAGTACTGAGCTAATCATGGATTTCTTTGTTTTTTCAGGAATCTTTTCAAATCAAATTGTATTTCTTCTTAGAAATTTCTGCTCCAAGTTTTACTTTTCTTCTTCATGCATGCAAATATATGCAAGTCAATTAAAAAGAAAATTAATATGATGAAAGAAATATGTGCTTTATTTAAATATACAACACTGAAGGAAACAAAACTTAAATGACAGACGTGAAAATTCCTCCTGACTATACGGTATCAGAATCATAGTATTTTATAGCTGGAAGGTACCTTAGATACTCTCTATGCCAGAGCTTTTTATACTGTGGATCATGACCCCACATGGGGTTATGAAAAACTTGGCAACAGTAAAAGGCAATGCCCAATGCCCCAATATTAATGAAGCTTTTAAATTTTAAAATTTTAATTAATTTCAAAATACAATGCATAATCAATCTGAAGTATTTCTGACAGCCCTTGCCCATGTTGCATTGTGTGACTTCACTGAAGCCTTGGTTCTGAACACAAAGCATGCACACTCTGCACTGAGCGTTTTGTCATGCCACTCAACGCCAAACAAATGCTGCCAAAATGCAAAAAGGAGAGGAAAAAGTTTTAAAAGTCCTGTTTTGTGTTATTTCTCTGGTTAAATCTACACATGTAGCCACCACAGGAGATGGAAGAATACTGAGGCACAGGGATGCTCAAGGACACACAAAAGAACGCTAATTTGTGAGGCTAAGAGCATATAAAAGACATGTGTAATAAGAGGCCCAGGGTTTCTAAGAACCAATGCAAAGGGGTGACTAGGTGGTGTGGTGACCTGAGTTCAAATCCGGCCTCAAACACTTAACACAAAAATTAGCCATGTAACCTTGGGCAAGTCACTTAACCCCAATTGCCCTCCAAAAAGCAAAAACAAATTTTAAAAAATCCCCAAGAACCAATGCAAAGATTGTAAATACATTCCAACATGAAAGCTACAGGTTGACCCATTTATAATAGGATAGCTTTATTTAATAAAAGCGTTTAAAAGAATGATTTTGAACTTCATCAAAGTTTTAAGTTGGAAAAAGAAAACAAGCAGCCTAGATATCTTCAGGAAGATCAGACAAAGTCCGTTTTCTTAGGGTAAGGAAAAGCACAGAAGCAGGGGGGGAGGAGAACACAATGACCATGTCCAAAATACTTTTGGTATTTTCTGTTTGTCAGCTATTTTTATTTCTGTTTTTATCTCTATTATAAACGCCATAAAACTTTTTAACGGCACAGAGATTTGAGAACCCCTACAAAGTGTAAACTTTGTTTTTACAGAACAATAAATTTTTAAGTGACTGGCTTTCATCCCTTGTATATGCTGTTCGTTTAAACATAGTACTAAAATATTAAGCTTTCTTCTGTAGCTTTAAGAGTATTTAATACATTTGGTATCTGACATACACATCTGCCTTTCCCTCTGAACCTGAAAATGCACTTGATCAGCATACCAACAAGTGTTTATAAGACTACATAAAGATGAAAAATAATTATCTTAACATATGTCCACAGCACCACATATTGTTGGTGTCATCCATAATTCCCAAGATAGGCTTATGAGCCCATGAGAGATCATATGAAATTAAGTCATTCATCTATACATTATAAATACATCAAAATACAAACACTGCCATCACTGTAGATAGAGATTTTTGCAAAGTATTATTTTTACTATTTGACTTCACTTCTATATAGTCACATAGAAGTAATTAATCACATGCAAGTAATTACCTAACCATAGGGGCGGCTAGGTGGCGCAGTGAATAGAGCGCCAGCCCTGGAATCAGAAGGACCTGAGTTTGGAGCCGGCCTCCGACACTTAATCCACACAAACAAAAACCTAGCCGTGTAACCTTGGGCAAGTTACTTAACCCCAATTGCCCTAAAGGGGCGGCTAGGTGGCGCAGTGAGTAAGAGCGCCGGCCTCGGAGTTGGGATGACCCGAGATCAGATCCGGCCTCAGAAAATGAGCACCCACACATAAATAATGACTAGCCGTGTAACCTTGAGCAAGTTACTTAACCCCAATTGCTTTAAAAAAAAATTGCCTAACCATGACAAGCTTTATAACATAACGAAATGAAAACGAATCTTCTAATGTCATTTAGTCCAACTGCTTCCAGATAGGGTACATGTATCCATAAAGGAAAATACATATTAAGTATAAGGTCATAAGGAGAAGGCATTGGTACCTGAAGAGACCAGTAGTTTTCTAATTAAAGTTTGGTGAGTAAAGTTTCAAATCACTTTCATCTGAATGCCAATATAGATAGTATTTTCAAATCATCAGATTTTACTATGGTTGGCATCTCATTTTTCTTTGCTTTTTTGTTATTGTTTTGCAAGGCAATTGGGGTTAAGTGATTTGCCCAGAGTCACACAACAACTAAGTGTCAAGAATCTAAGGCCACATCTGAACTCAGGTCCTCCTGCTTCCAGGGCTGGTGCTCCATCTACTATGCCACCAAGCTGCCCCGGTAGCATCTTATTTTAATGAATAACATTTAAGATTCAATCAAGGGGCAGCTAGGTGGCACAGGGAATAGAGCACCAGCCCTAAAGTCAGGAGGACCTGAGTTCAAATCCAGCCTCAGACATTTGACACTTACTAATTGTGTGATCCTAGAGAAGTCACTTAACCCCAATTGCCCTGCCTTCCCCACTCCAAAAAGGGAAAAAAAAAGATTAAATCAAAAAACATTCTAGTTTTTTTCTAGGCACTAGAGTTCCTAGTTCAAAAGATTATAACCCACTTTTCTCCAATAGCCCACGTGAAAGATAAACTAAGGGGACATTTCTATATAAAGGACATACAAGGCATGGTCCTTTTCCTCTATATGAGTTAACTTAGATAAAATGTCTTTTTTCTAGATAATGCTATGAAAAGTGCCTATACCTTGCATGTATATGCAGCCAAAAAGATGAAAATGAAATATCAGCAGTTTTCAAACTACATATATGTGCATGTTATCCTTTGGTTAATATTCATGGAAATGATGCAAAAGACTTTTAATAAATATCTGTAGCAATGAAGTAACTATTTACAAGTAAAAAGCATTCAGGTAGCAGGTATTGTCAGACAAGCAATGGAAGAAGATGGGAGTTTGAATTCTGGCTTCAACAATACATTTCCCAACAACAAATTCCTCTAGTGTGACTTGGGGAAAATTCCTTAACTTTTCTGAGTCTTATTTCTCATCTTTAAAATGGAAATAATACTTACACCACAGGATGGCTGTGAAAATACAATGAGATAATGAATATAAACCTACTTTGTAACCATAAAATGCTATTTTAATATATGCTGTTATTATTAGAATCATAACATGTCTTAGTCAAAAAGGGCAGCTCTATTCTTTATGGTTTAATAAATTTGATCTGGCATTTCAGAATTTAATAAACTTAATCTGGTATTGGAAATGAGAGAAAAACTTGGGCACTGGATAAAGTTTTCAGCTTTCAGAGTTTTACATTTAAATAACAGTCTCTGAAATGTTGCATGTCAGCTGTTTTGATTTCTCCTAAAGAATATTTTCTTTTGTTGCACTTTAACAAAAAAATTAATCAGTTGCAAATGTTTTCCATTTTACTGTCTCTCACTTGCTGTGATATACTTCATCTTTACAGGATCCAAGATAAAAAATGAATATCACAACAGATGATCCTACCCTTCATTCCCACCTTCTAATCTAGCTCTCCCCCAACTTTCCTCATTCTCCATGATACCCTTAAATCCTAACTCCCATATCCTGGTATCTCTTCTCATTGTACCTCACTTCTCCTACCTAGCCCCACACATACCCATCATATATCACTCCTAAATCTGTACCCCATTTTACTTCTAACCCTATCCCGACATGGTGTGCTCAGTTCCCACGGTTCAGATTCTCTCCCTCTTCAGGCCTCACTACTATAAGGATCAGTCTCTAAGCTCTGTCACGTACAGCAAAGCAGGGATAGAATACAGCTTAATTCATCACCCTAGTGTTGAAAGAAGCTCCAGTGACTGCACACAAGAGTAAGGATTATCCCCAAATCACTGGAGCATCTGTACAATCTCCCTCTCTCCATGGTCATGTGCTGCTCCCAATACGGACCCACAGCTCTCAGTCCTCTTTGGATGATGGCCTACTTTCAATCTCTTCTAGTTCTGTCTCTTAAAAGGTTAAGGTACTATGGCAAATGTAGGCCAAGATTATTTGTATAATTATAAAAGTAAGAATGGGAAAATATAACTCCTTAATAATTTGGGGTATTCCATCAATGAAAACTGAATGTTTTTAAGTATACTTTTTAATTCTCTGTTAAGTCATGCCATAAATTTTGTCATATTTCTCTCTTTCAAAATCTAATTAAAACTAAGAACTTCAAAGTGCTTTTCTAAATTTGTTAAAATCCTTTACTGTTTATAAATGGTGGTCTGGAAAGTGTGTTGAAATGCTGTTTACTGCAAAAGGTCCAATGTTTGATCAAGTTAACACAGGTTTCAATTTAAACTAAACTCAGGAAATTCACCTTCCTACCATTTAACATTGTGTTTGTCTTAGGAAGGTTATGATCTTTTTTAAAAAAGGCAGATTTAGATGTCCTTACTCACACTCATGCTTCTGTCCCAGATCTGGATGCTCCCGTCCTGACAGCCAGCTGCAATGAGCTTCCCGTCTCTACTGTACGTACAGGTGGTTGGGATCACTTTCTTCCCCTGAACTGTTCTTGGTTTAAACACACTCTTGTGCTTCTTATCATTGTCCACATCCCAGGTTCGCACAGTCCTGAAAACGGAGACAAAACGTTTCATTTGCTAAAGAATTAGGGATAGAGAAAGGAGAAATAACATGTCCTACTCAGAACTTTTAAATGGCGAGTTTGACATTTTATGTAAAACCCAAAATTAAATGTGCAAAGGTGGAGAGTAAGATTGTGAATATCATTATGCTGTTCCCAGTCCACCGACAAACAGTTTAAGATGGACTGCAACTCCAAGGTGTTTCCAAGGTGCTTTGTAGTTTATTTAACTGATTCCTGAACACTGAGCTCACTGACTTTCTGATGGACAAAAGACCTAAGTCTAATTTTATTTGCCCACCTTTTGTCTCTTGTATGTTAGATCCATGAAAGGTACTACATGCAAAAACACCACCACTACCTGAGGTGGATCTGAGCTGATTTATTCCTTCCTGTACGGTCATATGATGGTGATGACGGTAATCATGATTACAACAACGATGGCAAGAATAACATTAATAATAATAATAGTGGCTTACATTTATATAGTACTTAAAGGTTTGTGAATATCTTTAAGCTTTTGTCTTTTTCCCGTTATAACAACCATGGAAGGTAGGTACATTTTTAGAGACAAGGAAACTGAGAGAAACAGAGGTTAAATGATCTGCCCAGGGTCACACAGTTAGTGTTCGAGGATAGATCTGAATTCAGGTCTTCCTGACTCCAGGCCCAGTGCTCTATCCACTGTGCCACCTAGCTGCCTATATCAACCTTGTTTATCAAGTGGGCCAAGAACATTCATGAGGCACCTTCTTTGAAGTCTTTAGCTGAGAGGCTCCTCGTAAGTATAACCTTTTGGCTTCCTGTAAAGCTAAAAGAACACTAAAACACCAAAACTAACATCTGACAACCCCAGAATCTCTACAGCACATCTACTTCACTGGTATACAAATCAACTGGGCAGATTATCAGAACTGGGGTTGGGGATATGAACTGCTAGCCTTGCAAATCCATGTGTAAAACAAGAATTCACATAGAGTTTGTTGGTGACTAACTGCAGTGTGATTTTACTGTTCTGAATCCCTGAATCGGTGCCCAAAAAACGGATGGTAAAGTGTGAGGCCATTAGGTGTCTGTCAAAACATTTTATGTTGAAGTGCACATATTTTGAAAGCTGGAATGAAATCTGGTCTTATAAAATTAAAACTTTTATAAACAGAGATTTAAAAATAGAAGTATGATCTGCCCAGGCCTTTCTGGCCACAAAATGAAAACATGGAAAAGACAAGAACAAGATACAGGTGGAATCATTGCACTGCCCCAAGCACAAATGTTTTCTGTCTTAATGTTTTGAGTTCTTTCCAGAAAAAAAATTCAAAAAACTTCTGGCGGCATCTACTGCCTAAAAGCATCTCAGCTTTTGGCAGAAGTCAAGGAAAGCATTAATTTTGTATGGAAATCACTTAAGAGCTAGTGGTTTAATTTTTCTCCAAAGACTACACAAATAATTTTGGTAATGTAAGAAACTAAAATTCACTGCCTCCCCTAACCATAACAAATGCAACCAAGAAAGCCCACAAACAGGACTAAATACTAATGAGCAAATGAAAACTCCATTTGAAGTCAGAGGGCCTAGATTCAAATCAAACAGGTACTTGCCACCTCTAAGGCCTCAAGCAAGTCACCTCCTTTGTGTTTCAGTTTCCTCATTTATAACATGATGGGGAAAAACTGGATGACATCTAAGGCCCTTCCATCTCTAGAGTATGTGATTAGTTCCAATGAGAAAAATAGTCCAATCCTTTGTCATGATCCATACATAGAACTGCTGGTAAAGTCAAATTCCTCTAGGGTTCTTTTATATTTGCATGACTCTTGTGATCATCAAAAGGGTGAGGAATTTACCATGCAAGCCCACTCAAAAAAAAAAAAAATGTTGCTGCTTCAATCATCCACAAAAGATAGACAGAATAGAACACGTTCCATTCTACTATTAAGAAATTTGTTTATGTTATGATTTTGGCACAAAGATCTTGAGATATCGAATCAGGATCTTTCAAACCTCATAAAAATATAAAGAGAATTAGGATTAGATAATTATACACACATTTAATGATTTATTAAATCCTTTAAAAAGAGCAATAATTAAAAGTCACCGGGGAAGAATTTATCAAAGAAACAGATGAAGGACACTGCTAAAAAGTCAATTACAATGAGAAAGATTTTCTAATTTCAAACTCTTCTGCCAACTTCCCCTTTTCTTTTCAAGGACCTATGATTTGACTACTATGTGGGGGCTCTCCTTCACAAACACTGAGAAACTTCTCATGAGTTGCTGCTATTAAAGAAATTCATCTCCTGATAGCCAATCTGGTGAACCTTTCCAATTTGTTCTGTGAAGTTTGGATTCAGTCAAAGGGCTGTACTTGAGGACCCAGAGGGCCACATACGGCAAGCTCCCCACCCCTGACGCTAGACTCTTCTAGGGGTGGCATTCCTTTGCTGGGGGCCTGCTAGAGCATCCAAGAATGGTCAAGATACTCATCAAGAATCCAAGGCAAAGGTTACCTCTATGCCACAAGAGACATAAAGATGGATCCATGATGATCCACCAAATTTCCTATGTCACAAAAATCACACAATGTCAGAATATATATCCTATGACCCTATGATCCGTATCTATCCACAGAGCTGACAAAAAAGGCATGAAAGACTTCTTCTAAGGTATCACTAAAAGTTAGGTAAAGTATAGCTACAGTATTCTCCTGATATGTCAGTCTAGTTGTCCTGTCCAAAAAAGTAAATGATATTTTTATTTGGGTAAAAGCTGTTCTTAATAAAGCATTGCTGACTGTGATCATGGCTTCCTTTTCTAGTTGCTCACAAACCATACTTTTGATCATGTCTTCTAATAATCTGTTAGGATTCAAAATCAAGCACATCTTTTATACTCTGTAGATTCCACTCTTCTCTTGAAAACAGGATAAAGTTTTCCCTTTCTCCAGTCTTGCAATACCTCTCCCATTTTCCATGATCTTTTAAAAATCACTAATAGCATATCACCAATTCCATTTACCAGTTCCTTCCATACCAAATGATGCAGTACCTTTGGGTGTGGTGATCCTGACTTTCCCTTATAAATGTCAAAATACATGATTCTATGTTAGGAATTGGAGTTAGAAACTATGCTCTATAGCTTTATACTTTGCTGATCACCTCAGAAGATCAAATTAACACTTTTCTACCAACATCTGAGAAACTCACTAAAGTCATTGAGATGTTTTACTTCTTAAAAGCTTCTTCACTGATGCAGAAAGACCCATTAGCATTAATAATTAGCTATGAAACATCAGAGAACCTATAAAGAAAATACACCCACACTACTTGCGCAATTATTTTTGTTGATGGTCTTAAGTAAGAGTAAGTATATCCTTTTAATAAATGATGCTCAGGGCAGCTAGATGGCGCAGTGAATAGAGCACTGGCCCTGGAGTCAGGAGGACCTGAATTCAAGTCCAGCCTCAGACACTTAACACACACACACACACACACACACACACACACACACACACACACACACACCTAGCTGTGTGACCTTGGGCAAGTCACTTAATCCCAATTGCCCTCCAAAAAAAAAAAAGGCAAAAAAATTAAAAATAAATGATGCTGGAACTGAATTTACATATATTATTCTCATTTAGTCCCCCATAACAATACTACCTAGGACTCTATATAGTCAAACAATCTACAAAGCGGCAAAAATATCACAAATTACTACCAACTTAGCTAAGAAAAAAGAAAAAGGCTAGGACAGGTGATATCCCTGAAAAGCTTCTAAGCGAAAATAACAAAGGCTGCATGGTAAGACAAACAGACTGTGGATAGGTAAGATCCTTAGTAAGAGCCTAACTGGCTTGTTTAGGTCCTGGATCATTCTGGTGACTCAAATTTCCCCTGGGGACAAGAAGGACACATAGTTACTTTTTATGTCCAACACCCTGAGTCATGACTCCAGAAATGACAAGAAAGGAGCTAGAGGAATGAAAAAATGAGGGAACACTATTTTCTGGGTGAAATTATGTCCATAGCTATTTTCTACTACTATATTATTCATGCCTTTGAAAGATGAAGTACACAAGAAAAAGAACTGAATATATTCATAAACAAAAGGGCTTTCTCTTCAAAACATGTAATTTACTAATAGAATATCAATCAATCAATTAATAAACATTTATTAAATGTCTACTATGCACCAGACACTGTGCTAAGTGGTGGGGATACAAAAAAGGTCAAAAGATAGTCCTTAACCTGAAGAAACTTACACTCTAATGCAAACAATATAAACAGAGAAGCTATATACAGGAAAAACAGGAAATAATTTTTAAAAAGGAAATTATTGAAATTGAGAAAGTTTGGGGTAGGCTTCCTGTAGAATGTAGGATTTTAGTTCAAACTTAAAGAAAGCCAAGGAAGGCAGAGATTTCCAGGCATGGGGAACAGTCAAAGAGAATGCCCAGAACTAAGAAATGGAGTGTCTTGTTTATGGAATGGCAAGAAGGCCAGTGTCACTGGATCAAATTCTACAGGGATGGAGGAGCAACCTGTAAGACATTTGGAAAGGTAGAAGGAGACTAAGTTATGAAGGGTTTTGAGTGCCAAACCAACCATGTTGCAGTTGATCCTGGAGGCAATTGGGAGCTGCCAGAGCTTGTTGAGTAGGAGGGTGACAGGACCAGACTTGACCTTTAGGAAAATCCATTTAGTGACTAAATGGATGGATGGGATAGAGGAGAGACTTGAGGCTGCCAGAGAGAGCCACAAGCAGGCAGGGCCTGCAACAGGGTGGTGGCAGCGTCACAGGAGAGAAGGGAGCACACTGGAGAGATGTTACAAAGTCTTAGCAACAGTGTGGATGTAGGGGGATGAGAGACAGTGAGGAATCCAGGATAACTCATAGGTTGTGAAGTAAGGTGCACATAGATGGGATATTGTTTTTTATGAGTAACTGAAATAAAAGTAAATATCAACCATATATGGGGAAATAAAGTATCTATTCTGTACTTCTGATAAACACACAACAGAGATTTTCTTTCTATTAAGTATAAATGTACATTTCACAAATGCAAACTATTTTAAACAGAGTTGTGTTTTCTGACTTGATCCACACCTTGCTAATTAGAGATTAGTACTTTATCACAGATGAAAATATTTGGAATTTCAATGCAAAAGTGCCATTTATATAATCTAGATCTGTATGCATTTCTACAACTTAAAATTATATTGATAGGAGGGTACCAATAAAACAAAAAAGATCAGAATGTGATAGTACTTGGATTTTAAGGAAATCCATTTTGCTTTGTGCAATGTTTTATGACATTTATTTTTTATTTACAAAGTTATTGATAGACTTGTATTTTAAAAATAAGACTGCAACTCTCTTTCCTCATCACATAATCAGATGTGTCACAGGTCCTGAATACAGGGCTTCCTGACTCCAAGGCAAGTCATCCACTATAAGAAGTTAATGTCACAGTTATCTTGCTCGATTTGAGAAAAGATTTCACTCCAAAAACTAGGACATACATGACACATAGTTCAGTGTCTCTAAGACAAAAATTATTTATATTAGCCCATGTCTTAAAGAGACTAACATCTAGAGGTAAGTAAA
This sequence comes from Gymnobelideus leadbeateri, assembly GCA_011680675.1. Classification (NCBI taxonomy): domain Eukaryota; kingdom Metazoa; phylum Chordata; class Mammalia; order Diprotodontia; family Petauridae; genus Gymnobelideus; species Gymnobelideus leadbeateri. Next base: position 56,264 of record WOXC01006350.1, read on the forward strand.
TACACAGGAATAAATACAACAAAAAGTAGAAATTAACATATAAAAATACAGGAAAAATTAAAACTGCCATGAGTTGAAAATAGGACATCATTTCTAGCTGAGAGAATAGGAAAGGCTATGTAAATGGCATGCCATTTTAGCTGGTTCTAGGGGAATGGGTAAAGTTTCACATAGGAGATATGTGGGAAAAATATTTCATATATAAGGAATTTCATGAAAAAAGAAAGAAGTAGGCGGAGCCAAGATGGCAGAGTAGAAACAGCGCGTCCAAGTCACTCTTCCCCCAGATCACCTCCAAACTATGTGAAAGGGGACTCTGAACAACTTCTGGAGCCCCAGCACCCACAGAACAACACAGAGAAGCTAACCTCCTGCTGAGGACAGCCCAGCAGCCCTGCAGGAAGGACCAGCGCAGCAGTCTGGGAGCCGGCAGCACAGTGTGCAGAGCGCAGAAAGCCAAGCACAGCCGAGCACCTGAGTCGCGATTTTAGCCCCAGGGCGGCAGGGCCAGCGGCTGGCTGGAGGGACCCCAGAACACCAGCAGCTGTGGCAACTCCAGAATTATCAACATAGACATGCCTAGGACAAAGTGAGAGGTTAGTGCCCTATGGACTTTGGGACCAGTATTTGGGGAATACGTCGGCTTCCTCCCCTGGGGGCTAGAAGCCTCTAAGGAGACACACCATTTTGTAGTTTTCAGAGGCAGCTCCAGCTCCTGGCCTGCGAACTATAGGGAGATCCAGCGATCAGTCTTGGGGGGTAATTGCTCTTGCTTTAACCTCCCTGGATCTGGATTGTGATCTGGGGTGGAGGTTGTGAGTGGGTTTCCAGCTTGCCAGAAACGGAAGTTGGCCCCCCCCACAGGTTTGGGGCGAAAGTTCCTGTCTGGCACCAGGCCATACTTGGCAACAAGCCCAAAAGTCAAGTAATTAAGTAACAACATGCCAAGGCAAAGGAAACAAATTAAACAAAAAAATGCAACCTTAGACACCTACTTTGGGGGCAAAAACGATCGAAGCATAAAGAGAAAGGAGGACTGTGAGGCCAAAGGTCCTGCTCCAAAAGCCCCAGGGGAAAACATGAGCGGGTTGCAGGCCATAGAGGACCTTAAGAAGGACTTTAAAAATCAAATAAGAGAAGTGGAGGAAAAACTGGAAAGAGAAATGAGAAGGATGCAGGAAAAGTATGAAATGAGGGTCAACAGCCTGACTGAGGGAAACAACACCTTAAAAAATAGACTAACTCAAATGGCAAAGGAGGCCCAAAAGGGCAATGAGGAGAAGAATGCCTTAAAAACTCGAATTTGCCAGATGGAAAAAGAATCTCAAAAGTTCACTGAGGAGATTCATTCCTTCATAGTTAGACTGGAGCAAATGGAAGCTAATGACTTTATGAGAAATCAAGATACTGTTGAGCAGATCCAAACAAATGAAAGATTAGAAGGCAATGTGAAATATCTCATGGGAAAAACCACTGACCTGGAAAATAGATCCAGGAGAGACAATTTAAAAATTATTGGACTACCTGAAAGCCATGATCAAGGAAAGAACCTAGAAATCACCCTTCATGAAATTCTCAAGGAAAACTGCCCTGATGTTTTAGATCCAGAGGGCAAAATAGAGGTTGAAAGAATCCACAGATCACCTCCTGAAAAAGATCCCAAAAAGAAAACTCCCAGGAATATTATAGCCAGGTTCCAGAATCCCCAGATCAAGGAGAAAATACTACAAGCAGCCAGGAAGAAACAACTTCAATACTGTGGAAACACAATCAGAATAGCCCAGGACCTGGCAGCTTCTACACTGAGGGATCAAAGGGCATGGAATATGATATTCCAGAGGGCAAAAGAACTGGGAATGAACCCAAGGTTCACCTACCCAGCAAAACTGAGTATTTTGTTTCAGGGGAAAATATGGTCATTCAGTGGAATAGAGGACTTTCAAGCATTCTTGAGGAAAAAACCAGAATTGAATAGAAAATTTGACATCCAGACACAAGAAGCAAGAGATGCCTGAGAAGGTAATCAGGGAAAAGAAATCAAAAGGAACTTATCAAAGTTGAACTATTTACTTTCCTATATGGAAAAACAATAACTGTGAGTGATGATATCTTTCTCACTATGAAAATAATGGAAGAAGGGTGTGTGGTCATATGAATACATATGTGAATGTGTGTGTATATGGACAGAGGGCACAGGTTGAATTTGTTGGGAAGGGAGAATACTCAAGGGATGAAATTATGAGGTGAGAGAGGAAAGTGGCAAGAGGAGATGGGGAAAGACAGGGTAGGGTAAACTATCTCATGTAGAAGAAGCAAGAGGAAGTGGTTGCAAGGGAGGGGGAGAATAGGAAGGCAAAAAAGGCAAAACCACATTCTCATTGAATTTGGTTCAGGGAGACAATGACATACATACTAAATGGGATATCTCAACCTGCAGCAGAATAGGGGGAAGGGGGATGAGAGGAGGGATGATGGATGGGAGGGCATCCTTGGGGGGAGGGGAGGTTGGAAGTACCCACTATAGAAGAGGGACAGGATCATGTAGGGAATGGACCAGGTGGGGGGTGGGATGAGTGGGAGGGAATGATAAGCAGCCTTGTACAATATATCTACTATGACAATGTTTAGCATAACTAGACATGTACAACATATACTGAATTACTTATCTTCCCAGAGGGAATGGGTGACAAAAGAGGAAGGAAATGCATCTGAAATTCGAGGTTTTAAGACTAAATGTTTCAAATATATATAAATACTATTATTAATACTCTTTTGCTTGTAATTGGGAGATAAGATGTGCAGGCATTGGGACACAGAGATTCACCTTCCTCTAATGGAAAAATCTAAGGGGGTATGGGAGATGATATGGGAGAGAGCAGATTGGAGGTAGCGTTATCTTGTGGGACTGCTATTCTGGGAGGGTGGGCAGGGGAAAAACGGGGGAAAAATAATTGTAACTCAAAATCTGGCGGAAATGAATGATGTAAAACAGAAGTTAATAAAGCATTTGCTTAATTAAAAAAAGAAAAGAAAAAAAAAGAAAGAAGTAGTAATTGTGCTAGGCTCTACCTCCTCCTCTCATTACCTATCTACCACATTGTCATTCCTACTACAACTACCTTTGCCAGATCTGGTAGCCTCTTCTCCTCACTGGTGACTCCCTCCCCAGCACCACCATTTTAGGAAGGACCTCAGCCATGCTTAACTTCAATCACACTTTGACCTTTTCCAAACTCTACCTCCCTCTCCTTGACTACCACATTGCCCCTGACAGCTTTCCCCCAACCTTACTTTCTAGTATCCCATCAGAAAGTAAGCTCTTTAAGGGAAAGCACTCTCTGTATTTGCAACCCTGCTGCTTATTTACAGTGCCTAGAAGGGAAGAAGTGAGATATGACTGGAAGGGTAAGTTGGACTCAGCATGCCAAAATAAGAAATTTGGCCTTTATCAAGAGTCACAGAAGAGTCAAGTCTTTAGGCTTAGGAGTGATCTCAGTTGACCTCCACATTAGGAAGATTAATCTGGTAGTGGTATCTAATATATTTGAAGAGGGAGAAACCAAGAATGAAGAGATTAGACAGAAAGTGGCTATTTATTTCCCCTTCCTTTCTTTCTTTCTTTCTTTCTTTCTTTCTTTCTTTCTTACTGCCTCTTGCACCAATGATAATGGTCTGGAATCACCCCAACTTTTAAACAGATGCATATACCATAGAACATGTATCACCAACCCTACTATTTCACCTGTGAACACAGGTATGTAAAAGAAAATTCTTAAGCTCTAAAAAGACAGTGGGAACAGAGTAATATATTACTTTGAAAAAATTTGACTTCTCAGTTTCAGGCATGCATTTGTGTATATGTATATACACACATACACACATATATGTGTGTTTGTTATATATGTATATATACACACATGTGTATGTGTGTGTCTTTAAATGTGTCCATGTTAAGAAGCATGTAAATATGATGCACATCCTTTGCTTTTGTATGGCTAAGATAAATTCAAAAATGAACTTGAAAATAATGAAGAAAATATACTTGGCCTTTCTCAATTGTTATCATATCAGTTTACAACAACTATGTTGAAAAATTCTGGCAAATGAATGTAATTCAGTATTACTTTTCATAAAGATAATTTCCCAAAAAATTTGTTAAGTACTTACTGTCTTTCAAACACTGTATTAAGTATGAGAGATACAAATACAATCAAGTAAAACATTCTCTATCTTCAAGGTGCTTACATCCTAATGAGGGAAGCCATCACATAAATGGGAACTAGAGGGGAGTGTTCCATGTGTTGCCACATGAGGTGAAACATGGGGATCATGTCCCAGAAAGAAAGCAAAAGTTGACCTATCATAACTAAGGGGCTCAGGAACAGAGCACAGATTACCAATGGGAAAGAGATGGAAGTCATAGTCTCAACAGAGGCAGAAGAGCAGAGAGAAGCATAGGAAAACTTATGAACTAAAGCAAAGTAAAGTAAGCATGACCAGGAAAACAATGTACACAATGACAACAATGAGGTAACTATACAGTATATAATTACAATGACCAAGTGGGGCCCTGAAGAGATATAAAAACTCAACTTTATTCCCTTCCCTGCAGAAGTGGAAAACTAAATATGATGGTGGTGAGATACAAATATAGAATTAGAGATGTATTTGTGCATGTGTGTGTATATATATATATATACATGTGTGTATGCATACACATATACATACATACACACATGTATATGCATACATACATATATACATACATTTTTAAGTCAGTCTATGTGTTGGGTGATTTTGATGAATTTTTTTCTTTTTTTGTTATAAAGGCTGGCTCTGTGAGTAGAAAAAGTGGGGGGGGAAATATTCAGAAATGGAAGTGATGTAAAAACAAGAGACATCAATACAATTATTTTTAAAAACATTATAAGGGGACAGAATGCAATTGAAGCCAATATATCAGTGTTAGGAAAGGTCAGGTAACAGTTAACAATAAACCTGATGAGTTAACCGTATAAAATGACCACTAAAAATGAAAGATTAGATAGCATTAGTAAGAATATATAACATGGAATCATATTTTAGAATCAACATTGGCAAACACGTACAAGACTGTGAATGACCAGGATGGTGAAGGAAATTGAAACAAAGGAGGAGGGAAAGCAAGAGGAGTGAAGGGGAAGGAAAACAAAGAGAGAGGAGGAGAACATGGGAGAGGGATGAGACAATTGTCTTCAAATATCTGAAGGACTATCCATAGAGGAGAAAGATGACATGTTCTGAGCTGCCAGGAGAATCAGGAACAATGAATAAGTTAAAAGGAAAAGGATTGGCTCAAAATATTTTTTTAAAAGAGATCTTCCCAAATAATGGAGCTATCCAAAAATGGAACAAGCTGTTTTGTTTGGGAATAAGCTCCCTGTTGCTAGAAGTATTCAATTTAAAAAAATTCAAAAGTTCAATTTAACAATGCTTTTTCAAGTACCTATGATGTGCTGAAGACAAAAACAAAACAAGTCCTTGACATCAAGGAGTTTACTGGAGGGAAAGAACATGTACATCAAAAATAAAATATAAAACATACAAAACAATTTCGGGGGGGGAAGGTACTAGCAGTGTGGTTATGATGGGGTTCCTTTAAAAGGTAGAGGAAGACAAGAATTCTATGAGAGGAAATGAGGAAAGAGGCACTGCATGTCTGACAGACAGCTAATGCAAAGACAAGGAAGAAAGAGATGGAACCTCCTGTATGAGGGAGAGCAAAACAACTAGTGTGGCTGAAAAGTAAGCCTATGATAGAGATGTGTAACATGCAATAACCCTGGAAAGACAAGCCAGAGCAAGACTGTGAAGGCTTTAAAAGTCAAATAGGAGTTTGTCTTTTATCCTAAGGCATGAGGGAGCCACTGAAGTTCTTAGACAGAGGAATGGCATGGTCAGACCTGTGTGCAATATGGATTAGTGAGAAGAGAGAGTCGAGGCAGAGAAATCACTTAGGAAGCTACTGCAATAGTCTAGGCTAGAGGTGCTAAGAGCCTGAAGTAGGTGGTGGCTCTGTGAGTGGCTAGCAGGGGACAGACAGATGCTAGAGATGTTATGGAGAACAAAACAAAGAAGATTTCAAAGACTGACTGTATATGAAGGGTGAGGGAGAAGGAAGTTTTGAGGATGACTCTGACATGATGAAACTAGGTGAGCAGAAGGATGATAGTACCCTCAAAAGAAAAGCAAATTAGGAAAAGAAGGAGAAAAGGGGGAAGAGTTTTGTAGACTTTGAGACGCCTACGAGAAGTCTAATTGTAAATGTCCAATAGGCAGCTGGGGATACAGGACTGGAGATCAGGGAACTAGGGCTTAGATGAGTGAATAAGTCATGGAAAGAGTTGTTAGGTGAATCCATGCGAACTTATGAAATCATCAATACAGAATACAAAGAGGGAAGGGAAAGACAAGAGGGCCCAAGACTGAGAAAGCACTTGCTGGGAATCCTGCAAAAGAGATACATGCTTCTAAACAGGGGTTTGGAATGAATGACCTTTAAGTTCCTTTCAACTGGGAGATGGGATGGGATCTTCAAGTCATGTAGATAGGTACAATGGGTCAAAGGCAGACAACTCCAGAGAACTAGGGGAATGAATCTCCTCCATATGATCCACTCCTTCTTTACTAGCTGGCTCTTGATTTTTGAAATATTCTTATTACACACAGGAGCAAAAAAGAAACATGTGAATTTGGCCTTCAAAAGAAAAGAAAAATGTAAAAGAAAGGCAATTTGCTCATAAATAACTGTTTAGAACAATGTATAACCCAACTGCACGAATATGTTATTACTGCATGATATTTCTGCATAAAGTTATCACAGTGAAATCATGCATGACTTAGGCTGTCTAGTTAGTTGATCATAGGGAGCATAGGATAAGACTGATGAAATAAGTTTTCAATAAATCAGGACCTGTTATCTTTATCCACTCCCACGAGGGTTCATTTGGGCCAGGAAAATTTCTCACTGTATATTGGAAGTTATAATCTAGTTTTCTGAGAAATTACTATATTGAAGGATCATAGGATAAGGGTATATTAATTTTTCCTGAATCTCCAGTGAAATTCAATCAAACAACTTTTAAACAGTAGATTCCACATCTGCAAAACAGATTCTATTTTTTTTCTTTTAAAGTGCCAAAGAGTGATTCAAAACAAAGTCGAAAATGAGATAAATACTCTTTTGGAGAGGCAATGGGAAGTTTGGATGAGGACTGAGAAGTTAAATAGTGTTTAATCAAGGAAAGTAATGAGGTTAGTATTAAATTCAAAGTATACTAGAAAAGTAGCATATTTTAAAATATTTCTCATCAAAATCTTCTGAGAGCAGAATGCTTCCAAGAATAAAAGAATATTAGTGCTAGAACATATATTACATAAACCAGAGATCATGCAGTCCAATCTTTTCAATACACAGATGGGGAAACTGAGGCCCAGAAGGTGAAGTGGCTTAACCATAGTCATACATTAAATAAATAGCAGGGCAAAGACAAGAAATTGCATCTCCTTATAAGAGGTCCAAAGTTCTAGGCACAATGATATATTATCTTTACTCAAAGGATAATCTATAAAGATTAAAGAATATTGAAATCCAACAACTTGAGGATGAACTCAGAAAACTGAACTCATGTTACCTTCAAATAGACAAATGGGATAATCAATTCCTATCCATGTATAATATATTTACCTCACCCTTTATAGAGTACAATATTGTCTATGTGTATGTGTACATATATGTTGATACATATCTTCATATATACATGTATGTTACTATCTACACACATATGCACATGTATACATCTTTCATTGGGAAAGTGCATTTTCTCAACAATCATCTATAATATAATATCATGTGGCTCACTAAAATGAGAACAGTCATGATAACCAATGCAGGTAACTTTCAACAAAATTAATTTTTTTTTGTCTTTTTGGAGGGGTGAAGGCAGGGCAACTGGTGTTAAGTGACTTGCCCAAGATCACACAGGTAATAAGTGTTAATGTTTAAGACGAGATTTAAACTCAGGTCCTCTTGACTCCAGGGCCAGTGCTCTATTCACTGCGCCACCTAGCTGCCACCAACATTAATTTTTTTAACCTATAAAACACTGGATTAAAAATAATAATACTTTCCTTAGGAGAAAAATATTCCTAGGTTTTAGATTAACTTTAAAGCTAATGGAAAGTAAAGTTAAATATTATTTATGTCTTACATATTCTTTAGTGCTAAACTGTTTTGTATATCAGATTACGGGGTAATCTGGTTACAGGAGAATTAGATAGTAATAACTGTTCAAAAATGAATTTTTTGTCCCAAACCCTCCTTGTTCCATTATATAGCCCTTTCCTCATGGCTAGTTGTGAAGCAGACAGCACACATGTTATATAAACCCTATTTTACAGACAAAGAAACTCAAGCTAAGAAAGGTAACGACTCGTACATGGAAGGAGGGAAAGCAAGAGGGAACCTGAACCCAAGTCTTATTCCAAGACCCAGGCACCTGGAATCCACTGCCCACACATCACTACCTCTCATTAAGATTATAAAGGAGGAAAAAAAAATTAAAAAAAAAAAAAGATTATAAAGGAGGGGGGCGGCTAGGTGGCGCAGTGAGTAAGAGCGCTGGCCCCGGAGTTGGGACCACCCGGGATCAGATCCAGCCTCAGAAAATGAGCACCCACACATAAATAATGACTGGCCATGTAACCTTGAGCAAGTTACTTAACCCCAATTGCTTTTAAAAAAATATTATAAAGGAGGAAGAATTGTATTTTAAGACAGTTTTATTTTTAAAGATGCTATCTATTTTTACAACACACATTTCCAAATGTATCTTTAATCATTCTCCTACCTAACAAACCATCCTTTGTAACAACAGTTTAAAAGAAACGGGAAAAAAGTAGCTCAGCAAAATTAACCATCATACTCAACAGATCTGAGAAGTATATGTAATATTCCACACCCACGATTCCCAAATCTTCAATGAAGAGGGAGTGGCATATTTTCTTAACATTCATTTAGGGTCAAACTTGGTAATTCCAAACAGTATCAATTTTCATTTTAAGTGCTCTTTCCACTTAACATTACCAGAATTATTCTGCATATTGTTTTCCCTACTCTCTTGAAATTCTTCATACTTAATACATCCAATTGGCATCGTAATATGTGTTATCATTTCTAAAGCCATTCCCAATGACTTAAAAACACTGACTTTGTTTCTAGTTCTGTGTCACCAGCAGAAATGTTGTTATGAATATTTTGATATGTATGGAACTTTAGTTTTTGATCCTTTGGAGTATAAGACTAGTAGTGAGATTTCTGGGTCAAAGGACATGGATATTTTATTCCAAATTTCTGGAAAAAACACAATTTCAAAATATACTGTACAAGTAAGGTATTATCATGTAGCGGCAAGCACCCCAATATCCCCAGGGTGACTGCCAACACAGGTTCTTAGATCTGCTTTTCAAAAGGAAAGCAACTCAAAATGGGTTAACAAGCTTACTTTAATCAAACAAACATACATTACCTAGTTCAGGGCAAAAAGGTCAGCACCCCGAACTTCAGAGTTACAGAACTTACAGATCAAACAGACAGGCTTCCAAACTGTCCAACCATTATATCAATACCAAATCACAGTTACCAGAAAGGGAAGCATCAACATCTGGGTTTTCAAAGCCGGGGGGCTCTCAACAACGGCTTCCCAGAGTCTCATCTGGTCAAATCACACAACACTTCTCAAAGTGAGCCCCAAAGCAAAGCCTCTCCTCAGGGCTTATATAGCCTTCTCTTGGCTCAGAGAATGTAACAACCTCCTTGACCCACTGCCCAATCACAAAGTATCAAGGTGTGGGCTTTCCTGAAAAACAAGCCTCCCACCACAGGCTCCAGGTGCACTTAAGCTAGGGGCAGGGAAGATCTTTAAATCTGCATTTCCATTACATATCATTATGCTACCTTACATTCACCTTTGAACTACCTTTCATAATTTCACTCATCTAGAGCTGAAAAAGACCTTGTAGTACATCTAGTTGGATCCTCTTCCCCTCATTTTTTTTTTTACTGATGAGGAAACTAAGGCCCAGAAAAGTTAAGGGATTTGCTCAAGGTCACACAGGTTAAGTGTCACAGGTCAAGATGTCCAAAATACTGTTGGTGACATGGAACTGGAATGCAGGAGACTAAATTTGACAAGAGAAATCTGAGAGCCATTAAAATAACCTGGGAGATGATGAGGTCACAAAATTAAGCAGTATAAAGGGAAAAGAAAAGAGACCCCAAGACCCCAAGAGACCAGTCTTTGTAGGTGCCCAGAGCCTTGAGATGAAATAAATGAAGATCCAGCAAAGGAAAGATGGGGGGAGCAGTTAGAAAGGTGGAAGGAAAATCAGAACAGAAAAGTGTCGTAAATACCCAGAGAGATTATTCAGGAGGAAAATCCATAGATATAGATAATCAGCAACATAAATGTGAAATACGTAGAATAACATTACCTGTGTGTAAATTTATACCCAACATTTTATATCATTTAATAAAAAAGGGTTCAGTCACTGTTAACTGAGTAAATCATTCTTCTGACTACATTGCAGATATATTACAGATCACAAGTTAGTCAAAGACAGTTGTTATTTATTTATGGGAACTGTAATTCACTTCATGTGAATGCACCCAAGAGAATACTTCTAAGGAGGTAAGTGATGGAAAGAAAGTTTCCTTACGTACCAAAAATAAACTGAGCAGAACTTTTTGTGAAAGAAAGTGGGTGACGATTGAGTGTTGTAACAGTGGCTTAATGAAACAGCAGATAGCTTAGTGTACCTCAGGAAGACCTGAGTTCAAATACAGCCCCATAAACTTGCTAGCCTCGCACCTTTCCTCATCTGCAAAACTGAGATAATAACAGCACCTACCCTCCTGGGTTGTTCTGAGGATAAAATGTAAAATTTGTAAAAGGTTTTCCAAAACTTAAAGTGCTATATAAATGTTAATATTAACAAACTTTTGTAGTAATAGTAGTAGTAGTAATAATAATAGATAATATTTACATAACACTTACTATGTGCTAAACGCTTTACAATTATCTCATTTGATCCTCAAAACAAAGAAGCAGATGCTTTTATGTGACTTGTCCAAGGTTACAGAGCTAGAAAGTTTCTAAGGCTATATTTAAACTCAGGTCTTCCTGATTAGAGCCCAGAGCTCTATCTACTGCACCCCCTTGCTATCTCTATAACACAAAAGTAATGCAGTATCATTGTACTGTAATAAGCAATGAATATGAAAAATTCAGAGAAATATTGGAAGATCAATATGAGGTGATTTAGGACAAAGAAATATGAGCCAGAAGAATTATATATACAATGATTAAAATAATGTAAATGAAAACAACATTTAAAAGCAAATGAACTGAGATTAAAGGCCAACATTAGTTACCAAGGATAAGTAATGAAATACACCTCTCTCTACAAATGGTGATTAAACTATTGGATGTAATTGCTCTGGTGTATTTCACCTAATTATTTTTCTTTTTGACAAAGGAAGCCTTTATTGGTTGGAGACAGAAGCTGACATCAGGAAATGTCAGAGGTACTTAAAAAAATTAACAAAACAAAACAAAAATGAAGTCCAAACCCAGGTTTTACCTAATTTCCAAGAATAACCACAAATAATGAATAGAGAAATTTTAGAATTCATTCAGAAGGGAGGACCAAAATTCATATCCAATGAAGATGATCAATCTTCAAATAAATTCCCTAATGTATTCAATATCCAAGTAAAGTAAATAATTTTCATCAAAATAATTTAAATGTTTTATATACCTGGGGTCCAATGAAATCTCATATTTGCAATGTTAAAAGGTATCATTAGACTTAAGCTTCAGAAATACGTTGTGGTGTATATTCTTACTGCCACATAAGGTATCATTCTGTTGAGAGAAATTAAATTATTTGGCTAATTCAGAAATAGCATATTTGTATTACTATTAAGGAAAAGGATCTAAATTTTTGGACTCTGAATCATTTGTTTACTGAGTCAACAGAATATTTCTTGAGTTTTAGAATTAAAAGAAAATAATTGATGTTCAAAACTCTTCTAAACATCCTCCTTTGTTGTTTGATTATAGCCAGAAGGTGGCTATGCCAGTAAAGTGCAAACTCTGAAAGTTCTTTGGAAAATCTTTGTGTGTGGAGCAAATGGAGGACATGTCATAGTTATTACCCAAGAGATGGTCTAGCTAAGTTCAAGAACTTAGCCACAGGTTCACTGCGGGATAATGAGTTTTGAGGTCATGGCAATTTTAGAATACTGTCTGTAAAATGATAGAAGAGCTCCTATCTAAGTCTATGGAGGACTATCCATATCAATAAAAATTATAGATCATTGAAGTACAGTAGTTTAAAGGTCTTCAGCTTAGAAACTATGAATGTAATGGAACATTATAGAAATTACCCAGCATCTTCAGTCTTTTAGAGGAATGTGTATATGAGCACATGTATGTATACATTCAATAATTTAACTCCTGGATTTCAGTTGTCAACATTTTTAAAAGGTGAAAACTACAAATTCACAACCATAGTTATATTGCAATAGATGACAGATAATGTTTACTTGCCACTGGAAGATGGGCAAGTCTCTTAACCATTCTGAATCTGCTTCCTCCTTGATGGAATGAGAATAATACCATCATTATTTGCCTTACAAGGTTGTTGCAAAGATCAAATGAGATATGAGATAAAGCATGTGAACTACCTTATAAACCTTTAAATATTATATAAACACAAGTTATTATTATTCATGAGGAATGCAAAAAATCTGTTACTTCTAAACGGATTTGTCCCTCACTAGTAGCACTAAAAATATGAAAGATAGCTTTAAGACCACAATATGTTCAGAGCCAGCTGAATGGAAATGCATTGTAGCTGTCGTGTGTGGAGCACATGGGACACCAAAGGGGTTGTATTGTTTGCCAAATACAGAAAGAAAAAAAATCAATGTAAGCCAAAGAAGCTTTCCATAGTTATCTGGCAACACAGCTCCTAAATAAACCATCTTAATTCAATTCACATGTGCAAGGGTGGATAATTTAAAGCAGGATGTGTTTAAGAAAAAACATTAAGCCAATTCATTAGGTAGATAAAAAGCATAAACCAGTACCTAGTGAGGTGGGGGAAGAAGTAAATCACACAAACATAGCTATCAAGAATAAGCAGCATGGTATAATGGATAAAGAGAACAAAACTTGAAATCCAAAAATTGTATTCCAAAAGCTGAAACCAACTTACATAATCATGGGACTAACTTAACCTATACTAGCTTCATCTTTCTCCTCTGTAAGATAAGGGTAAAAACACTTGCACAAACAGAATAGAAAGCATTAATGTGGGAAAAGCACTTTTGAAACCTTAACTCTTTTAATGTGATTATTTTGTATTATTATTGTATGAAGAAACAGGAGAAGGTCAATTGAGTTAATTAATGAATTACCACATTCCACTTAAATTCTATTCCAATAATATGGCAATACCTTACAGGTTAGAATACTTCTCAACTAAAATAATTAATCATAGGTCTGAGGTTGTTAAATATCATTTTGGGTGTCTGGCAAAGGCCTTTTCAGAATATTTTTAAACACGTGAAAAGAGATAATTTAGGATTACAAAGGAAACCTATTATATGAAAATATAGTTACCAAAATATTTTTAAAACAAATTCACAAATTCTAGGTTAAGAATATCTGCTTTACAACAAATATAAAAAAGTCCTTGATTAACTTATATGTCCCTGAAAGTCACTGGTTGAATGAGAGTGATGCTGCATGGGAAGTGTGTTCAGATTGGTTAAGGAAGTCTGGTGGTGGTCATGCCCTGTGGTACACAACATATTCAGAAATAAACTCATTATCTTAGCCTCAAGTCTTTTTATCCTCCTAATTTTCCTATTACCATCCTCACAGTCACAAAGGCTTAAAACCAAGGTGTCACTCTCAACTTTTCACTCTCTCATCCCTCATATCCAATCAGTTAACAAGTCCAATTGATTCTATCGTAACAATTGTTGTATATTGCCCCTTCTCTCCCTTGACTATGCCACCGCTCCACCGTGCCAGCTCTCATCGTCTCACACCTGGATTATTTTATTAGCTTGCTGGTTGGTCCTGCTGCTTCAGTTCTTCCCACTTTAGTCCATCCTACATTCAGTTGTTAAACTGACCCCCCTCCCCCCGAATTGTACATCTGTGACTGTCTCCAACTTTAGGCCAGAGTTTCTTAAACCACTGTGAGATTAAAAAAACAAGTCATGAAACCAGGAGAAGAAACCAGTTTGGGGGTTCTTGGTTTCCTCCTTCCTTCCTCACCTTGGCTAGCAGGGCTTCTTAAACTTTTCCACTCCCGACCCCTTTTCATGTTTTGGCAGCTTGTAAGTGTTGCGTGGCCTGAGGGTATACGCAGTGCAAAGCGAACATGTTCTATGTTCAGAACCAAGGAGAAGCTGCTGGTGCAACACAAGCAAGCTCTGCCTTACACACACCTCGTTGTGAGTTCAGAAACCTTTTACTGTTGGCCAAATTTTTCACAATCCCATATGGAGTTGTGACCCACAATTTAAGAAGCACTGGGCTACAGAAGGCTTTCAGAGACTTCAAGAGGCAGGAGGGTTGTGGAATCCCCCCAGCTTTCTGGCAGTAGCCCCAGAATACCTGACAGGGTTTCCTAGGACAGACTGGCCTCAGTGAAGAAAGGTAAACTGAAGGCTCTATAAGGAGCCCAGCAAAAGAGCTAAGGGTTATTTCATAAGCACCCACAGCAAAGCAGACAAAAGGCCTTTGAGGAACCAGCAGTGGTGTCTTACCCCTTTGCAGCATACGGGCTTTAAATCTGAGTCCACTTTTCCCTAAGCTATGTTTTTGTCTGTGGAAGAATGTGGAACAGACTTGTGGGAAAGTTTGATTTGTACCACTTATTTTTATTATACCACTTTAGTAAAAGCCCCTAACGAAAAGCTAATTAATTCTGACTAATTGATATCAACTTATAATTGGGGTGGCAGGCAGCTCAAAAACTGTGAGAGCTTTTGAGCATTAGAAAAGCAGCCCCAATCCCTCAAGAACACTAGGGAGAGATGGGTAGCCTAGCTCTGGGGGCCCAACCTGCCAGCGCACAAAGGGGGTTGGGAAAGCAGTTTCTAGAACACTTGCAACAACTTATTCTTATATGGAATAATTCCTTACACAAAACAAGGTCACTCATTCTGCCCTTTTATAGTAAACTGATGCAGACACAAATTTCGAAAACTCTATATATGTAAGAAGAA
This sequence comes from Gymnobelideus leadbeateri, assembly GCA_011680675.1. Classification (NCBI taxonomy): domain Eukaryota; kingdom Metazoa; phylum Chordata; class Mammalia; order Diprotodontia; family Petauridae; genus Gymnobelideus; species Gymnobelideus leadbeateri. The sequence goes on from WOXC01006350.1 coordinate 71,613, forward strand.
ATGAAGAAGCTACGGATAATCAGAAATACTACAAAATAAATTTCAGTAGATTTTCAAAATAAATGCAATGAAATATATTCTTAAGAAAGGAAAAAATATACATAATTGAAGGAGGAAGGACTTAGTGAAATAAACACAATAAAGTAGGAAAACATGGTACATGTCTTTCCAACATAAATTTACATTAGTTTTTATCACTGCTTAGGCAGATTGGGGGTTTTCTTCTTTTTTATATTAAGCTAATATCTGCAGAAACAGAAACAATATCTAATTCTTTGCTCATATTCTTGAGGCTTAAAGATTAAAAGGCATCCCATTTTTAATTATTCATGACAAAAGAGAAGAGAGTAGAAACAACTTTTACCCACTGAAAAATAAATAATGTCTCAAAGGTTCTTTCCAATTTTAAATAATTCTGAGATAATCATATTTTTTAAAAAATTATTTAAAACTTAAATACAAAATAAGAAAAGAAAAAAAGAGTATTCAATATAAAGGAATAAATTTCCATTTCAAGAAAACCTAAAAAAATAAAACAAAATAAATAATGAATAGTTTTATAATACATTAAATACTTTGCCAAACCTGCTGAAAAACTGACAGATATAAGTTTTATCTCATTTTTTTCTTTCTGCCTACCTTGAGGAAGATATCAGCAAATATTTATTGCCTACTCGCTATGTATAAGATATTGTCCTAGCTATCACGGAGGACACAAAGATAAATGAAGCATAGTATTCACCTTATATTACTACGGAAAAAAATGTGACCAAGATACTGACATATTTACAAGTAATCCAAGTCATCTGCTTTATTCACACAATAAATTTTTTTAAATATCTGATAAATTAAAATAAATATTCTAACTGAATTCTACATATTAATCATTTGGATGTCACACTAAGATATGAATGCTGAATAGGTCACAAAGTAACTATTCTAATTCATAAAATACTATATTGATTTGTATATATGACCTCCTTAGAATGAATTGAACTAAGATGAGGAGATGAGCAAAAAAGGACAAAAAAAGAGATCCCATTAGTCTACTAATAAGGTTTTTCAAAGTGTGATTTTGTTGATTAGTTAGATTTTAATTTTCAGAACTAGAGAAGTAAGGAGGAAAATGCATTCCAAATACAAATAAACATTCTATTACGCTCCATATAGAAAACATTCTTTTTTAAGTAAATACCCATTCTATGGAAATCAATATACTACCATTTGACAGAAGGTGTATATATTCACAACACTGGGCATAAAAGGAATGAGAAGTTAACACCTGCCAAATATAATAGTTAAAATAATGTGAGGATAATTTGTATAGCATTGGTATCTATGGTTCTTTAAAAGTTTGAGAGAGATTTCCTATGAACTTATCCTAGTCCCCCTCTCCTAATTTGGTAGTTCCTTTACAGTTAGTTCTATTTCCTTTTCTAAGATGGTATTGTTTAATATGTCTATTTGGTCTTCTGTTAGTTTGGATACTGACATTTTGAAACTATTCCTCTATGGCTTTCGTGTTATCAATTTTTTTTAGCATATAATTCTGCACAGTAGGTTCCAGTAATTCCTTTTATTTTTTTTTCTGATATTTTGTGAATTCACTTTGTTCATTTGCTATTTCATTAACTTGATTTTCTTTTTCAATCCAGTTGGCTAAAGACTTATCAATTTGATTTTCACCAGCTTTTAGTTGGGATTATCATTTATGTAGTATTTTTAGTTTTTAATTTACTAATTTCTCCTCTAATTTTCAATCTCTCTCTTATGCTTATTTTGGGTTTGCTTATTTGTACGCATTGTAATTTTTTAAAATAATATTCAGTTCATCAATTGTCTCCTTTTCTATTTTGATAAAATATGATTTTTTTTTTAAAGAATATGATTCTTCCCTTTAGGGGACTATTTTAGCTGTATCTAGTATGGTGTTTCATTATTTTTTTTCCACAAAATTACTTACTGTTCCTTAATCCATTCTTTGTTAAGTTCCCACTTGAGTTGATCTTTTGTTTGTGATCTGAATGCTATTTTTTAAAATTATTGACTATAAAAGATGTTTTAGTATTTCTGCCTTTTTACATTGTTATATTTCTGTGCCTTGATAGTCAATTTTTACAAAAGTTCTATGTGGTGTTTTAAAAATGTATATTCTTTAGAAGTCCCATTGAAAGGATAACAAAAGTCTTTTAGCTATAATATCTATTCAGCCATACAGTTTTTAGCTATGATTTTTATGCAGGTTGATGGCACAGTAGGGAGACCACAGGGTCTGGAGTCAGAAGGACCTGAGTTCAAATCCAGCCTCAAAAACTAGGCAAGTCACTTGACTTTGTCTAAAATGGGAACAGTAATAGTACCTAATATTTGTAAAGTATCTGAGGCATAACAGATTTTACTCCAACCCCTTATTTTAACTCTGTGTGAGTTATGTTTTATATGTGTTTCTTGTAGACATATTGATTAGATATTGATGAATTTTTATTTCTAATCCAATCTGATAACCTCTTCTGTTTTATGTGAGAGTTCATCCCATTCTCATTTACATTTATGCTTGTTAATTGGATCTGAAATGCTTTCTTCTCATTATTCCTCTCTCCCTGTTGATTTCACTACCTTTTCTTTTTTTTCCCTTTTAATCTCTTTATTATCCCCTCTCCAAACTTAAAGTCTGTTTTGTTTATGAATAATTCCTCCCTGAATATACCCTCCCCTTTACAGTGTCCTTTCCCTTCTTCATGTTCTTATCTATATTCCTACTGAACTATACACTACTGAACTACTGATCTACCCCCTTTTAACTCATTTAGATGAAAGTAAAGTTCAAGTGACACTTGCTCCCTTTGCGCATTCCATATGTGCACGTAATTATAACCTGATCCTGAGTGTTCACAAAGCCCTCCATCTTTTCTCATGTTAAGAATGCATCCTGGGGGCTCACTTTGAGAAGTGTTGTGTGATTTGACCAGATGAGACTCTGGGAAGCCGTTGTTGAGAGCCCCCCGGCTTTGAAAACCCAGATGTTGATGCTTCCCTCTCTGGTAACTGTGATTTTGGTATTGATAATTGTTGGACAGTTTGGAAGCCTGTCTGTTTGATCTGTCTGTATACTCTGAAGTTCGGGGTGCTGACCTTTTTCCCTGAACTAGGTAATACATGTTTGTTTGATTAAAGTAAGCTTGTTAACTGATTTTGAGTTGCTTTCCTTTTGAAAAGCAGATCTAAGAACCTATATTGGCAGTCACCCTGGGGATATTGGGGTGCTTGCTGCTACAAAATGGCGACGAGGGATGGGATCTGCTGAGTAAAAGGAAAGTATGGGGGCTGGGATAATTGTTTGTTTCCCAGTTGTGGTAGCTGTGACTCTGTGGAGCCATGGAGCAGGAGAGAACGACCTGCATGCTGACTTCACTGAGCTGAGAGCAGGAATGGTGAGCTGCCTGCATAGAGACCTGTGGAGAAGCCTGGAGCTGCTGCCTTCTGCTGGAGGAGAAGGAACCCAGGAGTTTGGAGTTCAGCCACAGGACAAGATAAGGACTGTGTGGCAAAGCAGGGGCACTGAATGTGTGTCCTTGTTGCATCCCACAGTTTGGGACCCAGGGGGAGGATGGACTTGTGACTGGTGGGTGGGGTGAAGTGCCATGGACCCCAAGGACCCCACTTTGGTTTTGTTGCCCAGCTCCCTCTCTGGATTTGGAAGCAGGGGCTGGAGCAGTGTTATGGGAAAGACACCCCCCTCCTCCCAAGAGAACTTTATGTGATAATGCTTTGTATTTTGTGAACTGATGTGAAAATGCAATGTACTTTGTTTAAGACCCAGTGGCCACTTTGGTAACTTTAGATGTACCTTGAAAATGTGACCTAAGAGATGCTTTAGTGCTAATTCAAATGTAAATTGTGTATGCTATGGGCATGAAAGATCTTGGGGCCGAATGAAATGGAAATGAAGATTTAAAGATCTTCCCTGCCCCTAGGCCCTTTGATTGGCTTAAGAGACTTTGATTGGCTTTAAGAGACTCTGAAAACCTTGATTTGGAAATATGCTCTGTCTCCTAATAGGCTGAATGTGGTCACATGGAGCCTGTGGTGGAAGGCTTGGTTTTCAGGAATGACCACACCTTGATACTTTGTGATTGGGCAGTGGGTCAAGAGGGTGGTTACATTCTCTGAGCCAGGAGAAGGCTATATAAACTCTGATGAGAGGCTTTGCTTTGGGGCTCCCTTTGAGAAGTGTTGTGTGATTTGACCAGATGAGACTTTGGGAAGCCGTTGTTGAGAGCCCCCCGGCTTTGAAAACCCAGTTGATGCTTCCCTCTCTGGTAACTGTGATTTGGTATTGATATAATGGTTGGACAGTTTGGAAGCCTGTCAATTTGATCTGTAAGTTCTGTAACTCTGAAGTTCGGGTGCTGACCTTTTTCCCCTGAACTAGGTAATGTGTGTTTGTTTGATTAAAGTAAGCTTGTTAACCCCCCCCCAAAAAAAAAAAGAATGCATCCTCTCCTCTCCTTTTCTTTTTTTTCTTTAAACATAACAAAACTACAGTTCCTCTGTCTTAACTGACTTACCTCTACAACCCCTTGTGACATTAGGATTCTGGTAGAACCCTTTTAACACACTCCCCATTTTTATAAACAGTTCTTACAAAGCCCCTTTTGATTGTTCACCTGTGGTTCTCTTTTTCATTTTTCTCTGGATTCCCATATTTGTACTTCAAAGTTCCTTTTCAGCAGTTTTTTCCCCCCTCCCATTAGGAATATTTGAAAACATTCATTTACTGAAGGTCCACTTCTTTTCCTTGTAAGATTATACTTAGTATATATATATATATATATATATATATATATATATATATATATATACTTAGTATAGTTAAATTATTCTTGGTTGAAGACTTCTGTCTTTTTGCGTTTTAAAGTATCTCATCCACAGTAACAACTCCTTTATAGTGACAGCTGCTAAATCTTGTGTGGTCCTGATTGTGGTTCCTTAATGTTTTAATTCTTTCCTACTGCTTATACTATTTTCTTTTGTCTAGGAGTTCTGGATCTTGGCAATGATATTTCTAGGAATCTTCAGATTGGAGTTCCTTTCAGGAGGTGATTGGTGAATTCTATTTCCACATTGCCTTCTTCCTCTAATATTTCTGTGCAATTTTAATGATTTCTTGGAAATATAATATGCATAATATTCTTTAAAACTTCCCACACAAAAGGTATCCATTATGTCATAAGTTTTAGACAGAAATGGACAAAGTGCTCTCTCTCCCGGCACAAGAAACATTATCAAATGACCACTGTATACTGTAGCTGTGACTGGAAGAGGAGTGTAATTTCACAGAGTATTTAGAGCTACCAGCAAGAAAGTAGATTGCTTAGGGCGGCTAGGTGGCGCAGTGAGTAAGAGCACTGGCCCCAGAGTTGGGACGACCCGGGATTGGATCCGGCCTCAGAAAATGAGCACCCACACATAAATAATGACTGGCCGTGTAACCCTGAGCAAGTTACTTAACCCCAACTGCTTTAAAAAAAAAAAGTAGATTGCTTATATAAGTGATATCAGAATAGTCAGATGCTGGCCTGGATATTATGATTGGGAGATATGACAGCAGACACATAAGGTGGAGTATACGATTTGGGATGAGAAAAAAGAGTAAGAATCAGTAAGTATGGAGGTTGTCGATGCCCTTGAATCAATCCTGATATATAGAAGTGAGTGCAGAAGTGTTTTCTGGTCTTGTTTCCAGTACCAATGTGTCAGTTTATGCCATTATAGAACAAGAAATGGTGGGAAGCATAAGACCTCATTCTGTGTAGAACAGTCTATATAAAGAATGAGCAGTAACCTGGGTTCTAGTTTTCTGCTACCAAAGGAAGCTCCGTGAAATCTAACATTCTTCGAGATCTGCAAGCAGGAAGAAGCCACCACCAGTACTACAAAACTTAGAGTTAGAAATCCTCTCATTTGACTGCTTCATTTTGTGAATGAAGGTGAGAGTGAGAAAGTGAAGTGACATGCCAAGAGTCACAAAATCGCAGTAAGTGGCAGAATCAGGATTCAAAACCAGGTTTGCATATCCAAGGCTTTGTGAGTTTTCTAGTTCCATGGCCATGTAATGGCAACTCTTTTACTTCAAATAATAGTCAATGTTACTTTTTTCATATTAAAATAACTCGTCTGAATCTCTTTATTTTTGTTAGATTAAAAAGTCTAGTGAAGTCAGAATGGGGTGCATACTAAAGATGTTATAAAGGTAGAAAGGATTTAGCAACTGATTGGACTTGAAGGGGGAGGGTGGGAGTGAGAAAGTAAGGAGTCAAGAATGACACCTGAGTTATGGAAAGTGGGTGGTAGAACTCTTTCCCCTTAAAATAAGTTACCATGGAGATACGTTATTTTAGTATCTATTGCAAATTACTATTTTAGACAAAAAAATGTCATATAATTATTTTCTACAATATTCCTGACATGGTAAGATTGGCCCACAGAATTATATTAAGGAAATATCTAGAGAGAAGTAACAAAAACAGTAAAAGTATCCTTTCCACAAAAAATAAAAAGGTAAATGTAGTATTTTATGTGATTCTCTATATAAAAAAATAACTTATTCAGAAATAATCACCAAAAAAAAAAAAAAGCTTCTGTAATGCAGAATCTAGTCTCCTGGCATTCTTAACCTTCATAATGGATCCAAACTTATAAACTTGTTGAGTCATTTTCCAATTTCTGTGTGATTCTATTTCGGTTTACTTGGTAAAGATACTGAAGTGATTTGCTTCCTTCTCCAGCTCATTTTACAGATGAGGAAACTGAGGCAAACAGGGTTAAGTGATTTGCCCAGGGTAAATAATCAGTAAGTGTTTGAGGCCAGATATGAACTTTATCAGGATGGGTTCACATATCTTTGTACAAAGAAGTACATTGAGGGGGGCATGTTGGGTGGTAGTACTGCAGTAGAGAGGTCCCCCCTCTAATATTGTATCTGTCTAGGACTATGTATATTTCTTTCTTTTTTTTTTTTTTTTTTTTTTTTTTTTTGCTTTTTGGAGGGCAATTGGGGTTAAGTAACTTGCCCAAGGTCACACGGCTAGGTTTTTGTTTGTGTGTGGATTAAGTGTCTGAGGCCAGATCCGAACTCAGGTCCTTCTGACTCCAGAGCCGATGCTCTACTCACTGCGCCACCTAGCCGCCCCTAGGACTATGTATATTTCTTGAGGACAAGAACTATTTTCTTTTGTATCTTTGTATTCCCAGTGCCAAGTAAAGAGACTTGCTTGTTCCTTATATGTTCCTTGAATTTTATCTATTCATAGTGCATGTAGAGAGAAACAATGTGGTTATAAGAGGGATACCAGCCTGTGGAGTGCTGGTCTAAGGACTCTGAACTTTTTTCACTTGGCAATAGGGATCAATTGAAAGGCTTTGAGAAGAAAAGTGACCTGGTCAAATCTGTGCATAAGAAAAGGGTTTTGTTGTATTCATTGTTTTTGTTTTTCTGGGGAGGTAGTTTCTAAATTGGACTTCTAGGTGAAGCAGTGAATAGAGTGCCAGGCCTGGAATCAGGAAGACTTCCTGACAAAGGCCAGACCTGGAAGGAGGATGTGATGACTCTGAAAAAGTAGGTACGAGGGATCTCAAAGCCAGTTGCCTCTATGGGCAGCTCCCCAAATCCACAGATGGAGACTTCACCTTCTACCAGAGCAAAACCACCCTGAGATACCTGGGCAGTAAGAAAAGACTTTGTGGGAAGGACACTAGAGAAGATACCTTGTTGGATGTGGTAAATGATGGGATGGAAAACCTTTGAATCAACTTTGACCTACCTAACAACTATAAAGAAATATGTGAAGGAACTCCTCAGTCAACTGAAATCTTTTGAAATCCTCTGACCCAGAGCCAGAGAATCAACATTTTCATCACAGAGGACCACATCTCTTCTGTGGATTACAACCTGCTAGACCTGCTTTTGATACACCAGATCCTGACCCCCAGCTGCCTGGATTCTGCCATCTGTCTATGGTCTGGTTCTCTTCTCAGCTCACAATCAAAGGCTTCCTGGCTCAATGGCAATAGCAAAACAGTCAGGGCTTGACCTTGGAATGGGAAAGACAGGAGGAAAGAAAGGAAAGGAGAAAGAGAGGAAGAGAGGAAGGAAGGAAGGAAGGAAGGAAGGAAGGAAGGAAGGAAGGAAGGAAGGAAGGAAGGGAGGGAGGAAGGGAGGAAGAGAGGGAAGAAGGGAAGGAGGGAGGAAGGGAAGGAGGGAGGAAGGGAAGGAGGGAGGGAGGGAGGAAGGAAGGAAGGATTTATTAATCACTCAATATGTTCCAGGCACTGTGCTAAGTGCTTTACAAATATTATCTCATTTGATCCTCACTAACAACCCTGCGAAGTAGAAGCTATTATGACTCCATTTTACAAAAGAGGAAGGAGGTGGAAACAGTGATTAAGTCACTTGCCCAGCTTACACAGCAAGTTTCTGAGGCCAAATTTTAACTTCCTGACTCCAGGTCCAGTGCTCTATCTATCTACTACTTCAAAGCCCCATTCAGTTATCTGCAAGATATGGAATAAAACAGTATCTGAAGAATTAAAAATGTATACCACAGGAAGCAATAAAAAGGTGAACAGAGAGTATGAGCAGGCTACAGGAATACTTGAGATATATTGTTGGGCTGGGTTCCAGATCACTGCAATAATTACCACAATAAAGTGACTCACACAAATATTTTGGTTTCCAAGTGCATACAAAAGTTATGTTTACCCTATACTGTAGTCTATTAAGTGTATAACAGTTTTATGTCTAAAAAAATGCATATACCTTAATTAAAATAATTTATTGCTAAAAAAATGCTAACCATTATCTGAGTCTTCACGCAATCATAATCTTTTTGCTGGTGGAGGGTCTTGTCTTGATGTTGATGGCTGCTAACTGCTCAAGGCAGTGGTTGCTGAAAGCTGAGGTGGTTGTGGCAATTTCTTAAGATAAGACAACAATGAAGTTTACCACATGGATTGAATCTCCCTTTCATGAAAGATTTCTCTATAGCATGCAATGCTGTTTGATAGCATTTTACCTACAGTAGAACTTCTTTCAAAATCAGTGTCAATCCTCTCAAATCCTGCCACTATTAAGTTTCAACTAAGTTTCTGTAATATTCTTCAATACTGTTGTGTCTCAGGGATTAGGGAGACCTGAGGGAAGGAGGAAGGGAGAGGGGAGAGAGAGGGGAGGGAGAGAGGGAGGGAGGGAGAGAGAGAGAGAGAGAGAGAGAGAGAGAGATGGAGGAAGGTCTAGTCTGCATCGCAGTCAGAGCACATACAACATTTATTAGTTAAGTTCTCCAGTTCATGGCATCCTAAAGCAATTAAAATATTAACACCAAAGGTCACTGATCATAGATCACCGAACAAATATAATAATGATGGAAAAACTGAAATATTGTGACAATTACCAAAATGACAGACACAGGATGTGAGCATATGTTGTTGGAAAAATGGCACCAACAGACTTAATCAATGCAGGGTTGTCATAAACCTTCCATTTGTTAAAAAAAAAAAAAAGACCTGCAACATCTATGAAAGCACAAAATGACACTCAATAAAATGAGGTAGGTCTATAAAATCTGTAATAAAAGGATTTGTTCCGTAAAACTTGAACTCAGTCAAAAGGCCTCAACCTAGAAGAAGAAGTCTGGAGGCTGCAGGTTCCCCACTCCAGTCCTAAACAAATTAAAGGAGCAAAAAAGGAGATAACCTTTGCAACTGCAAACAGGGTAAGAGTTCTTGATCCAATGAGGGAGAAAAGATCATAGAAATTAAGACATATAATTTTGATTATAGCAAACTGAAAAGTATTTGACAAACGACCAATGAAGTGAGAATAAAAAGGGAAATAGTTAACTGGGGTGGATGGAGGGAAAACTGCAGTAAATTTCTCTGACAAAAGTCTGATATCAAAGATATATTAGAGAATTCACAAAAATATGTAATAACATGAGCTACTCCCTAACAAAGAAAAGTTAAAAGAATATGAACAGGCAGTTCTCAAATGAAGAAGCTTAAAGCCATCAACAACCAGAAGAAAAAATTTCTCCAAACCACTAAATAATAAGAAAATGGCAAATTAAAACAATTCTGAAATTCCATTTCACATCAGTAAGAGTAGTTGGGATGACAAGAAATTTAAATGATAGTTGTTGGAGAATCCATAGGATGACAAACACATTAATACACTGTTAGTGAACCTGTAAATTGGTTATAACCATTAAGAAAACAATTGGGAATTATATCAAAAAAGCACTAAATTGGGACTAACCTATAGCCCAATTATACTGCTACTAGTTTTGTACCCAAAAGAGGTCAAAGACAGAAAGAAAGTACACATGTACAGAAACATTTTTAATATAAATTAATTTATTTTTAGTTTTAAACATTCACTTCCATAAGTTTTAAATTTTTTTCCCCTTCCCCCTCCCCAAGGCAACATGCAATCTGATATAGGTCCTACATATGCATTCTTATTAAACACAATTCCACATTAGTCATTTTGCATATAAGAATTAGAAAAAATGGGAAGAGTCATGAGAAAGAAAAAAAGAAACAAAACAGAACTAAAAAAAGGGAGCAAATAGTCTGCTTCAATCTGCATTCAGACTTCATATTTCCTTCTCTGGATATGGATAGCATTTTCCATTTTTGGAGTTGTTTTAGGTCCTTGCATTGCTGAGAAAAGCTGTCTATCAAAGTCAGTCTTCACACAATGTGGCTGTTACTGTGCACAATGTACTCCCGGTTCTGCTCACTCCACTCAGCATCAGTTCATATAAGTCTTTCCAGGTTTTTCTAAAGTTTACCTGCTCATCATTTCTTATAGCACAATAACAGTATTCCATTACATTCATATAACACAACTTGTTTGGCCATTCCCCAATTGATGGGGATCCCCTCAAATCTCCAGTTCTTGGCCACCACAAAAAAGAAAAGCTATAAATATTTGTGTAAATGTGGGTCCTTTTCCTACTTTTATGATCTCTTTAGGATACAGACCTAGAGGTGGTATTGCTAGGTCTACAAAAACATTTAAAGCAGTATTTTTTTTATTATAGTGAAGAACTGGAAAAAAGTGAGTACTTATCAACTGAGGAGTGGGTGAACAAATTATGATTTATGAATAATTGCATATTATTACAATGTAAAAAAATGACAGAAGGAACAAATCCAAAAAAAGTCAGGAAGACTAGTATGAAAGGATACAAGATTAAGTGAATAGTACCAAGAAAGAAATTTATATACTGATTACAACATGAAAACATATAAAAAATTTAACCAAATATAGCTCCAGACAGAGAAACAAAATGAAATTTTCATTTTCTGACACAAACAACAAAACACAAAGTGTATTGCTCCACTATCCATACTTGTTATAAGAGAAGGCCTTGAAGGGGCAGGAGAAAGTAAGATCATTAGGAATAAGGTTTAAAATGAGGTCAGAAAAATTTTAAAGGAAAGAAAAGCATATGAAACGGGTAAAAAAAAAAATACAAAGAGGGGCGGCTAGGTGGCACAGTGAGTAAGAGCGCTGGCCCCGGAGTTGGGAGGACCCAGGATCAGTTCCGGCCCCAGAAAATTAGCACCCACACATAAATAAATAACTAGCCGTGTAACCTTGAGCAAGTTATTTAACCCCAACTGCTTTTAAAAAAATAATACATAGGGGGCGGCTAAGTGGCGCAGTGAGTAGAGCGTCGGCCCTGGAGTCAGGAGGACCTGAGTTCAGATGCGGCCTCAGACACTTAACGCACACACAAACAAAAACCTAGCCATGTGACCTTGGGCAAGTTACTTAACCCCAACTGCCCTCCAAAAAAAGCCAAAAAAAAAAAATTAATAATATAAAGAAGAAAGCAGATGGAGACATAGACAAGAAAAGTGTTGGCTCTACCCTATTAAAGTAGATGTATAATTTTAAAAAGCAAATTATATGTGGTTTCATATATAAGACTATCTTCATAAATTTAATATTCATATTTCTTGATAACTGCTAAGTTCAAAAAAGTTTAAAAAAAAAACAAAAAGAGAACAAGAGCAAAAGACAATATTAAGAAAATGTATGATGGGGAGAGAAGACAGGCTTGTCACATGGTAGGAAAGACATATAGATGGCCAGAATCCACTGGTACCCTCAGAATGTCAAGAGAAAATAAGAAAGGCCTCTAACACATTCAGTAGATGTCCTGAAGGCACAGATGAGAGTTGCTCAGGATACGTAGGTATAATAGGGTGTGATTTACATTGCTAGAGTGAACTTCCAAACAGATGAGATCACAGATCCATTTAAGTATTAGAGTACAAAAGGGTGATTGGGTGCATGCTAAAAGGCTGTACATATTCCAATTTAATAGCAATGTTCAATGGGGCTCCCACATTGAATAACACTGCAAATAACACTAAAAAAAAATGTATTTTCTGGACACTGAGAAAAATCACTAGGAAGAAAGCACCTTCAGTTTTTCATTCACAAATTAATTTTTCAAAAAGTCAGCCACGGTACATTGCACAGACATTGGTACATATTTAACTAAAGCTGTAGGGGAAGGTTAATTTAACTTACGGGGAGATTTAACTTAAAGGATTTAAGGCTGGCTCGTTTTGTACAATCTCCTAAGTTTACATACAAGGGACGTGACTTGTCCAAGCAGGACAGGCTGACACTCCCAGGATTCCATCCCCAAATCTTCTCATACTAAATCTTGCTCTTTTCCACTCTGACACGTAAATAACTAAAAACAAAGCTAAAATAAGGGACTTTTTCCAGTTGGCTACTTTTGTGGTCAATGCTCATTTAGCCCTATTCCTTGTCATACTAGTTATGATATATACAATATATATATGTATATATGTATATATATATATACACACACATATATGGAAGATTGGATATCTAATGTTAAAAACTATGACCCTGGATCACCATAAACAAGATTAAATTGTATTCAATAAATTAAGAAGGCATGGAATTACTACATTATAAAGACTTGAACATTATATGAAACTGTTCCACATTTTCCAGACAAATTACTTGTCCAGGTTGATTAATTCCTGTTGATTCTAGATAAGTTTATTATCAAGAAATGTCATAAATTATATTCACAAAAAAAATCACCATAGGAAAGTGTAAAAATACTGTTTTTTTTAAAAGTTATAATAAGCATCAACCATTGGCTTATGCATTTGTGGAGGAAACTATTTTCTCTATGATAACAAATTTAAAGCAAATAGTTTGTTTAATGCTATGTGCCTTGGTTTCACCTTCCAAATACCAACCATAAAGGAAATGAGAATTCTCTAAAAAGCCTTTGTTTAAACATACACACATTTGATGGGAAGGGGCCAGTCTAAAGGTCAGTGGGAGCTAAATGAGGGGCTTTTTTATAGAAGATAAATATAAACGTGGAGAGTGACTACAAAGAAAATGAGAGGGAAATAGTGTGAAGAACGATTAAAAATATAGAGGGTAAAAACTGAAAGAAAGCTACATTTGTGTGCCCAAAGAGATGACCCATAAGGATCTTTTCATCAGCAGTAAAGACTGTGTCAATTTGAAAAGACAAACAGAAACCTGACTAAATCCGAGACAAGCAAAAGCATGCAGATTCTCAGACTGACATGATATTATAAGATGTACATGATTCCTGAGCCTGATTCTGTTGGGTGACCCTGTAATTTCTAAAAAGTGCCTCCTGACAACTAACTCTTCCAAACTCCAGCCTGGGAACTCTCAGCATTTCCGATGTGGATTGCAGAGACAAAGATAGAACACTAAAAGCTGCCAAAACTAAACAGGATATCACTTTCAAAGGTCAAAAAAGCCCCCACCCCACCCCACCTCTTGCCTTTCTCCCTTGACTATAGATAAATTATAGAAACCAAGCATGAAAGTTAAGAACAGTGAAAAGGTGACTTTCTATAGTAGGACACCCTGCTATATATAGTAAGTTATATATGGTAATAAAATGTGGTTTTGGATATATACTCATAGTGGCTATTGTGCTTTAAAAATAATCTCAAGACCATGAAATTAAAACTTGGACACCTAACTATATTACTATCTCTTGCCATCAGAAATTTTTTCCTGGTTTCCAAATAAGTTAGCAATTCATTTCTACTTCTAGAGTTATTCATTGATTTACAAAATAAATCTGGTTGCTGAAAAGGTCTATAAAAATGAAATTTCATAAACTGAACAGTTTTCCTATGATTTTCATGGTGAAATCCAACAAGCATTCCTACACAAAAGTACGCTTCTTTGTGCATGTTATTTTAATTCATTCCTTTACTAACTTAAATCTTCAGAGACTCCCTATTCCTAATTTTGTCTTAAGGACAAAATACCCTCTCCCAGATTAGCACTTGAAGCACCTTACAATCTAGCTCCAATTGTCCTTTCCATGACTCTCCTTCCTATTCATAACTTTCCATCCAAACTGGTATAACTGCTCCCCCAATAAGATAATCCACCTCTTCCTCCAGCTGTGCCTTCACACAAGTTTATCCCATCATGGACAACCAGAATGTTCTCTACCTCCTCATCACTACTTCTTAGAATCCCTGGCTTCCTTCAAAGTTTCACATTACAACAACAACAACAATCTTTCCTGATTCTCTTAATTCTTCATGCTCTCTTTTTTGCAAATTATCTTATATTTACTTCTCTATATATTAGGGCACCCCTCCCTAAGCCTCCCAACTTCAGGACATTTCAACTTCTTTGAAGGCAGGAATAGTTTTCTTTTTATACCAGTATCTCCCTTAATTCCTTGTACATGGTAGGTACTAGTATTTGCTGAACTGAATTAAACTGTCACAATAGATTTGTACAAGGCAACATGGGCCGTTACATTTCATCATTCCCTTCCCTCTTCCCCAGGTGTCATGACAAGGGGTTGCTGACTCAAAGCTGTCTAACTCAAATATAAGACTGTGGCCCAGTGGACTGAGCAGGGGATACGAAGTCAGGGAAATTGGTTTAGCTCCTGAACAATCAAGTTGCTTCCCTATCTGACACTCATCAGTTTTTTTTTTCATCTATAAAATGAGGGCACTAGGGACACTGATTGGACGATCATTAAGGTTCCTTCTAGGCTTGAATCTATGAACCTATTACTAGATGATAACATTCTCTTTCAGTTGTCCCAGGCACTGAACTAGGATACAAAGACAAAAGTAAAGTAGTCACCTACCCTCAAGTTGATATTCTATCAGGAGAAACAACATAAATATATAAGCACATACAAAATGTATTCAAAGTTGTTTTGGGAGGAAGGACACTATCAGCTGGAGGGAATCAAGACAGGTTTCTTCTATTGAAGATGGTACCTGAGATGAATCTTGAAGGAAACCAGGGAGTCTAAGAGGTATAGAAGAGGAAGGAGGCCATGGAGGCCAAGGAGGCATGGGCACAGGGAGAGAAGACATCATGTGCTGTGTTTTGTGGAAATTTGAGGCCTGAGACTGAAAGACCAAAGAGGAGCCTATGACAGTAGTCCAGGGGAGTAGAGATGGGGATTTGAACCAGATCGATGGCTCTATGTAAGTGGATGAAAGGGGACACACATTTTGAAGGTAGAAATGACAAGATTTAGCAAATGACTAGATATGTGGGATGACCAAGAATGAGAACCTAACTTTAATATTGAGGCTGAGAGTCTGGATGACTGGGAAAATGGTGGTAACATTGGCAGAAGTCTGAAAGAGGACTGGTATGGGGGAACATCACCATCAATAAACATTTAAGTAACTACTATTTAGCACAGGAACTGTGCTAAGTCCTGGGGATCCAAAAAGGCAAAAGACAGTCAATACCCTCAAGAAGCTTACTATCTAATGGGGGATATTTTGTTATTTAATCCTTTGCCAGTCATATCCAACTCTTTGAGACTCCTTTTTGGGGTTTTCTTGTTTCAGTCATGTTCAACTCTTCATGGTCCCATTTGGGGTCTTCTTGGCAGAGATACTGAAGTGGTTTGTCATTTCCTTGTACAGTTCATTTTATAGATGGGAAAACTGAGTCTGACAATGCTAAGTGACTTGTCCAAGGTCCCACAGCTGTCTGTGGCCTGATTTGAATACAGGAAGATGAGTCTCCATGAGTCCAAGCCCAGCACTCTATTATTCACTGTGCCACCTACCTGACCCCTGTAACATGCAAACAAATAAACAGTATGCAAAGCAAACTATATATAGGTTAAATAGGAGATAAGTAACAGAGAAAAGGCACTAAAATTAAGAGGAACTAAGAAAGGCTTCCTGTAGATGCTGGGATTTTTGTTGGACTTGAAGGAAGTCAAGAAGGTAAGCAGTCAGAGTGAAGGAAAGAGAACTTTTCAGGCATGGAGGGCAGACAGAAAGAATATCTTGAGCAGAGAGATAAATGTCTTGTTTATGGAACTGCCAGGAAGTCAGTGTCAATGGAGTTTGTGTCAGGGATTAATGTATAAGAAGGCTGGAAAGGTAAGAGGTAGCTAGGTGATGAAGGGCTTTGAATGCCTGAGTATTTTGCATTTGATCCTAGTGGCAACAAGCCACTGGAGTTTGGAGGGGGGCTATGGGGGTGGGAGTAGAGTGACATGATCAGACCTGTGCTTTAGGAAATTCATGAAAGTGACTGAATGGAGGACAGACTGAAGTGGAAGAAGACTTGAGACAGACAGACCTACCAACACGCTATTGCAATAGTCCAGGCATGAGATGATGAAGGTCTGCACTAGAGTGGTATAAGAGAAGAAAAGGGCGTGTATTTGAGACACATTGCACAGGTGAACTCAACAAGCCTTGGCAACAACTTATATATGGAGTGTGAAATAGTGAGGCATCTAGGATGCCTCCTACATTGCTGGCCTGAGGTTCTGAGAGGATGATGTTGCTCTCTACAGTACTTCTTATTTTGAAACATTCAACTCACATGGAGAGGCCTATTGTAATGAGAGACCATGATTCATTTGCCTACTATGAGAAAGTTTTGGATAGGTGTCTCTAGTCGTAGTTAGAACAAAAGGAAAAGTAGAGAACATATTTTGTGACAAGGGCTACATGTAGAAGAATATTTTTATGGATCAATAAAGAAATACAAAATTAACATAATACAAATTCAGTACATACTGCTTAAAAAGTGGTTCTCAAAGAGTATAGGTTGGCACACTAGCTTCACCATGTAAACCTAATTGTATAGAATTTATTGCAATTCACAAGCAAGTTTCTAACTCTCCAACAATGGAGACAATTTACATGTTCAGCATGCTGTGACTTCTCACAACAAAATCATTTATTAATTAAAAATTATTATTAAAAGCATTTATTAAGCACCTACTGTGGTTGGCACTAGGGATATAAATACAAAGAATAAAAGTCTTGACTCTGAAGGTGACATTATGACAATGGAGTCAATAAGAACACATCTAAGTATATAAACAACAAATATAAAGAGATATATGCAAACATCTTCAGTGTGGTAAAATGTTACACAATTGTGAGGTAGTAAGTAGTCTACCTTTTCTGCAGGAATTTAATCTCAAAGAATTTTAAAAAACAAATAAAAATTTATAGCTATGGTGCAATTTCCAATAGAGCAAAAAATATAATTACATAGGAGGGAATACTGTACTTGTTTTAACAGTATTTATTGATGGACATAGAAAAGTATGGGAGGATTAATACAAACTGATGAAAAGTGAAGTAAAGAGACCCAGGAGGGGGATGGACGGGCGCGCGCGCACACACACACACACACACACTCTCTCTCTCTCTCTCTCTCTCTCTCTCTCTCTCTCTCTCTCTCTCTCTCTCTCTCTCTCTCCCTCCCTCCCTCCAAGAATATGGAAAGACCAATAAGAATAAAATAATGGAAACTGAATGCTAGGTAATTATGACCAAACGTGGCTCCAAGGAAGAGATATAAGAAAGCATCTCCTTCCACTTCTTTGCAAAGGTAGGTGGGTTCTGTGGATATGGAAAAGTGCATCATGTCTGACTTGGTTTCAATTAATGTAATTGGTTAGTTTTACTGAGCTTCCTTGCTCATTCCCCTTTTTACTCTTTGTAATATGGAAGGTTCTCTAAGTAAGTCAAAGGGTGAGAGAAGAGATATTGGAACTTGTTTTGTTTGGGTCATTTCAGTCGTGTCCTACTCTTCGTGACCCCATTTTGATGTTTTGTTGGCAGATACTGGAAAGGTTTGCCTTCTCCAGACAAAGAAAACTGAGGAAAACAGGGTTAAGTGACTTGTTTGCGGTCACACAGCTAGTAAGTGTCTGAGACCAGATTTGAATGCATGAAGATGAGTCTTCCTGACTTCAAGCCCACAGTGCTCTATCCACTGTGCCACCTAGCTATCTTTTGGGAATCATAGATATTATAAGACAAATGACAGCAATAAAATGTACTTTAAAAATCATGTGCAGCAGTAATAATTAATTGTTTGTAACAAACAACCTATAAAAATGGGCTGTTTAATATAATTTTATTAGCTAATTAGAACCCTATATCTAAACTGCTTTTTAAATATTATTTATAGTACATCTGTACAAACTATCAGTTTTCAAAATTAAAACTAAATTATAGATTCCATAGCAATTTACTTAATGCCTTTATCACACTTCACCAACTATTCTGACTAGTATTCTCTGGAAAATTGCAAAAATGTAAAAATCACTTAAAGAACTAAAAATGGTGAAAAATCTAATGGCTTTCATCAATTCTACACTACACAGATTTCCATAAGCACACACATACACACACAGTAAACAAACAACCAAGGAATCTGTATTCTTGGCAAGCTCAAAACCCCAATATTTTTTAAAGACAGCTTTATCTAAGTGTGCTGGATATCAAATACTAGGATATATGTTTTCCCAAAATGAATTTTTGTAAACACAGACATTAGTAATTTTACTTATCAATTCAATGTGTAATAAATTGAGTCTGCTCAAGTTATTTTTTTCATTAACATAACCAACTACAAAAATAACTGGTCACCATGCATCCTTTTAAGACCAAAAGGGAAAAGTTTTTACACATTTTTACTTTCATAACCTAACCTGCTTCATCAGCTCAGTGACTCATAAGCTACAAAGGGAAGGAGAAGAGATTTCTAGAAAATCTGGTTAGTCAAAATGTAAGTAGTTTTCAATAAATCAATCAACATTTATTAAGTACTCACTATAAGTCAAGCCCCAACATACAGCAAATATAAATATAAATAAAAACAAAACTAGTCCCTGCTCTTGAGGAACTCACAATCTACAGGGGGAAAGACAACACAACCAAACGAAGGTGAAAAGCAAGAGAGACGCAGAGAGGGAAGAATGATAGGGGGCATGTTGGAGAGTTCAAGAGAAGCCCAAAAGCTGGTGGAAAATAGGGAGAAAACTGTGCTGTGCCCCCTCTTTAAATTATGACTCTCTTCTGTTTGGGTAATTTTTACATCCAAACAAATGTCTCTGAAGTGCGCTAAGAGAATTCCAACCACAGACACTAGCAATATTTTATGAGTTTGTCTTCTCAGCTTCACTGTCACTTCAACACAAATTATCTCAGTCAACTTAATATAATTAGGTTAAAATATATAGCTATTATTTCAAAATGCAGATTGTCTATCTTGCTCTGCTAACTAATAAAAGATGGCTCAATACTTTATGACAATAGACTATAAAATGTTCATTATTTTTGCATTTTAAATACAAATGTGTATGTATACAAAATAAAATCTGTCCTTAAATCTTTTGAAATAAAGCCAAATTAGAAATGTAATCAAATGAAATAAAAGGAAAAGACTTTAAAATAAACGCCTCCCCCTGCCCAAATTAGAAACAGCCAAAGGAGAAAAAAAGTATAAACTGCTAGCACTGAATGTTTCAACAACAGTGAAAAATTATGGGTACTTTTTTATCTTGAATTTAATACAATGGCTTATATTCCCATTACTATTACTATTAAGTAAGGATTAGAAAACAATTCAAAATTTCCAAGTTATTCTTCTTTGTTAGTCATTCTAAGCCTCTTCAGATCTCAGTTAAAGTTACATAAGTAGGCATACACTTCCATTATAATCATCTTATGATTACAATGTTAATCAAGATATCCATATTAAAATTCTTTATTGTAACTCCATTGTAAATTTTTCAAATATTCTTTCAAGAAAAAAACTCAGTCTAAAAGGCATTTGTGCAGCAGGACTGTCTTCCAAGTGAGGAAGAGCTAGATTCAAATCCTGTCCTTCACAACACCTGCCATGTGATTCTAGACAAGTCATTTCAACTGTTCATCTTAGATACCTATTCAAAGTTCTCACACTAAGAGTTTACTACAATGATGAAATCAGAGTCCTCACCAAAAAGAAACACACACACACACACACACACACACACACACACACACACACACACACACACACACACATACACACACACACTTCAGTCACCCAGGCTCACAACCTTGGAGTTCCTCCACCCTTCATTCTCCCTTACTCAGGCTCACTCACTCTGGCCCCACATCTCTCTCATCCATCACCTTTTGTTACTTACACAGTCACTCCTCTAATTCAGGCCTTAATCAGCTCTTGCCTAGACAAGATAGTCAAAAAAAAAAGATAGACAAAATAGTCTTTGCCTCCTCCAAACTGGACTCTCAACCTCAAGGCTATTCCCTCTCCAAGCTATCTTCCTCTCAACTGCCAAAGCAATAATCCTATAGCCTAGGTGTCCAACCAGGCCCTTCCCTTGCTCAAAAGCTCAGCAGCTGTCTATTGCCTCTAGTATCAAATGTAAAATACTTTATAGGCACTTTAAAGTCCCTCAGCCTAGTTCCAGGCTTATTATTCATTACTGTCCTTCACACATTGTACCACACAACCAAAATAAGCCTATAACTTCTGTTGAGGACTGAGACAAAGTAAACGGATTAAAATGTGGTACACAGTTATTCCATTTATTGCTAAACTGGTTTGGTCAAGGCAGGATACTAGTTATGTGCTTTATCTATGAAGCTAAATAAAACAAGGTGATAGTACCCTTTTCTTCCAAATTCAGAGCTAGTATTATGCACTAAAAGTTACATGGTGAGACAGAAAAACAAAAATAACAATAAACTATCAATTTCATGTCAAAATTATTTTGACAGAAAAATTAGTTATTTGCTCTATTATAAAAATCCTTCTCTTAAGTTCTACACCAAGTCAAGGCTCTTGACATTTACTATCCATTTACCCACAGGATCAGAGAACCAAAGATGGAGAGAAAAAAAAACTCAGAGGGCTGTTCATCCAACTCTTTCATTTTACATAAACTGAGCACAAGTGCCACCAAAAGAGAATGGATATCAGGGACCTGGAGTGACCAAGGCAAGTAGTCTTGCCCACGCACATGCCTCGCTCCTGCATGCTTTAAGCTTATGCTTGCTCTTCATACTGACACCCTCAGCTACTTGGAGGGTATGGGGATATGGCATAGCTTCTGTCCTTACTCTGTCATCCAAGGAAGTGCCTTTATTTTGAGCTAATTGTATCTACTAGTTGACCCCTAAAGACAAGGGCTTGTTTTAGGACTAGGAAACCACAGAGTGCCCTGGTACCTACTGATTCCTGCACCTGTCTGCAGGCACCTACCCTACAAGCCTATGAATGCCAAAATGGGTAAGGAGTGCTACATGAATGTCACTTCAGAATATCAGCAGAGGTTGCACTCTACATCAATGAAGGGAATTCCCAAAATGATTAAATCAGTTCTTATGCTTTAGATTATCATAAGGGAAAATTTAAAGCTGAAAGGGACCTTAAAAGGCCGTCAGCTACAGCCCTAATGTTATAGATGAGAAAAATGAGTTGTAACTTTCTATAAGGTCAAACAGCTAGTAAAAGTCTGAAGCAAGCTTTGAGCCCAGTTCTTGCTGATTCCAGGGCCTGTACCCCATCCAGCAGGCTGTGTTAGTGATAAGCAGGATCAGACAATGATCTAGGAGCAAGGTATTTTCTCGGAATACAAGAATGAAAAAGGATTTCCAAAGGTCATCTTAGTTTAACCCCTGCAAGTAAGACAAAACTTGGTCAATAAATGGTCCTCCAGATTCTGAGCCCCTTGAGGTCCATGAGGCTCATTTCTGGAAGGTGCCTCTTTTCCAGACAGAGGGCATGGTCCCACAACCCACCTGACAAGGTTTCCCTGCCATTTTCTGATAACCTCCATACCCCATGCTTAGACTCTCCATTAGTTCACATTAATCAAAGTTGAGCATTTCCCTGTCTATGACATAAAAAAAAATGAAGAAATCAAATGGGTAGATGTAATTCACAGTCACAACAGGAATGCCTTGAGAATCCTTTACTTCCTTCACACTTTATAAACATCAAGCTCTGTCTCCTATAGGAATCCCCCTCATTGCTAGTGCAAAAATTGCTTTGTATCTCCAAAATTATCTTTGTATCTACTTTGATTATATCCTGTTTGTGTTTACATTTTTATATATATACATACAATTTTCCGGGGGCGGCTAGGTGGTGCAGTGAGTAAGAGCGCCGGCCTCGGAGTTGGGATGAGCCGAGATCGAAACCAGCCTCAGAAAATGAGCACCCACACACAAATAATGACTAGCCGTGTAACCTTGAGCAAGTTACTTAACCCCAACTGCTTTAAATATATATATACAATTTCCCTTCAATGGGATTTAAGCTTCTTGAGGGCAGAAACAGTTTGATTTTTATCTATCCCTCGAATAGTGTCTGGCACATAAAAGGAATCTGTTCAACAGATGTTTGTGAATCAGTGCATATCAATGAATGAAATCATAGATCCTTTAGCAATGGGATCTTCAGCAATATTCCTGGAATTTTTTCAGCTAGATATTCATGTTCCCAAGTACATTCAAGAGGGCTTCAAGCCAAGTATCAAGCCCCTTTCTGGAAGGAGAGATACTGAGGATAACCATGACAGAAGAAAGGAGAATGACAAATGCAGAAGACATCTTTTCCTTATCAGTCAATTAATAAATATTTATTATTGAGCCTACTACCTTCCTGACTGTGAAATCCCATCAAAGTCCCATAATTGCTATTATGAATTAGCAAATTTACTACTTCAGGAAAAGTAAAGGACAATTTAAATAAAGTCCTAAGACTATTTTGCCTGGAAAACAATTTGCTTTATGGTGTCAGTAAAACCTCATCTGTACATCTGTAAAATGACCTGGAGAAAGAAATGGTAAACCCCTCCAGTATCTTTGCCAAGACAAACCCAAATGGGGTCACAAAGAGTCAGACAAAACTGAATCGACTGAACAAAAAACAACAACAACAACAACCAGTAAGAATCATGAAGACTGGACTAAATCATCGTAATAGCCTACCACCTATGTTTTTCCTTTAAGGCAAACTGGCCAAGACTGGGGGTGACATCAATCCACTCCTAAACCTTTCATTTGTACATCCAAACTGTCAGAGTGTCCTTGTTCTACTATGTTTGCACATTTTACAAATAAGATATATTTATGATCCTTCTCTATATACTTTGATGACATGGAACTGGTTAAAGCCAACCTAGCTCTGACACCAGTGAGAAAAGAATGATATAAATAATGTCTGGGGATACAGGAAGGGAAGGTTGGCTATTGCTCAAGGCTAAATCAAATGGGGGGGGAGGGGAAGAGTTAAGAAATCTAAAAGAGAAACATGTCCAATAAATTGACACTGAAAAGAAACATGTGGCAATAGACTTTCACTGTGCCAAAGCAGCTATCTTCTAAAACAAAATGGTGACAGTTTGGGGGACAACTTCAAAAGTTTAGGGATTGTTTCTCTTCACAGGGTCATCTTCTTTTCCCCTCTCATCACTACCTTAGGAATGATATTACACTATACTCTTCCTGGCTGAGACAATGTAAAATTCGGAAGGAATAGGAGAAGAGAAAGAGAAAGAGAAAGAGAAAGAGAGTCAAGGATGACCAAAATTGACTGAACTAAGTAGAAAAATGTCAAGTGTAATTATATTCAAAGGAAGAATTGATCCTGATTTTGATCAACCTTGGAACTGTAAAACACATCTCACATAAGAAATAAAGGCAATGCCTTGTTTCAGGCTAGTTTATTCATTATCTCACCAAAACTCACATAATACATTCCTATGCCGCCTTTGCTGACACTATTACTCTTACAAAAATGTTCTCTCCAAAGTTGATCAAATTTCAACCCATTCTTCAAAATTCAGCTCATGATCTTCATTCTCCATGACATCTTCAATGATCAACCCGACTCACAATGATTTATTTCATCTCTGAACTCATATAGCACTTAATGTCCACGTCAACTCACTCAAAATGTTCTGTCATATCTAATTACAGACACTGATATTCATGTCTCGACTTTTCAATAGATTACAAAATTTTGGAAGGTAAGTATTATTCTCCCTGTTTTACACATGAGGTACTTGAAACTCATGGAGATGAAATGACTTGCCCAAGGAGAGACAACTAGTAAGTGATGGAGGAAAGACAAAGGTTCTCTTCACTACGAGATTTATTCTGCCATAAAGCCAGGAGCAATCAGAGGTATAACCTGAATCCAGATCTTCCTGACTCAGCAGCCAGATTATCTACTACTCTACACTAACTTTCTTCTATATTAAGGAAAAATCTGCATATTTTTATGCTTAAAAAAAAAAACCTATAGGGCGGCTAGGTATCGCAGTGAGTAGAGTGTTGGCCCTGGAGTCAGAAGGACCTGAGTTCGGATGTGGCCTCAGACACTTAACCCACACAAACAAAAACCTAGCCATGTGACCTTGGGCAAGTTACTTAACCCCAACTGCCCTCCAAAAAGCAAAAAAAAAACAAACAAAACACCTATATAGGCACTATATTAGATTGAATAAATCACAGTTGAAAGGGATCTATTATCCTAAATCTCTAACTTTCTAGGTCACTGTCCAAGCTGTCCATAGTTCTTTCGCAAAGGTATAGAGTTCTCTTCCACAGATCCTTTAGTTTCTTTTTGGTTTTGAAAAGTCAACTTTTTAATTTCAAACTAAATGCTTGGATTCGTCAAGACACTGCGTTTGAATGACTATTTTAAAAATACGTGTGTATACACATACACACACATATATTATATTCCAACTACTTCTGGGTGCAGGGAAAAATCTATTTGAGGTGGGAAGAATCTTTTTTGAGAAATGGCTAAAATTCATAATTTCTTCATTCTGGAGCCTGGAAAGTTTTTTTATCTTCATCACTGTAGTTTTGAAGTATGATAATGATGTACATAGATGAGATCAGGTTTTTTTACTACCTCCTTGCTGAACTTTTATAGATTCCAGTGATAATGGTACTTAATTTCTATAACCCTAGGAATTTTTTTATCAAAAACATATCTTAAAATATCAGATTCTTTTCTAGCTTAGCATTTCCAAGGGCATAAATAATTTTGAGATTTTGTCTCTTTCAAATGAACAACTTTTGCCTTCACTACTTTCAAATGTTTTTTTCTACTATAGCTTAATTTTCTGGGCTTTTCTAATACAATTGCATTATCTGTCATTCCAACCTCCAATCTACTAATTCTATTTTTAAATATTTTCAAAATTTTTATTTTCATTTCAGTGTGGGTAAGAATTGCCACTATTTCCTATCAACCCTTCTTTAGAAACATTCTATTCCACTGAATCCAATTTCCTCACTATTCCTATAAATTCCTTTCATGATTTTTAAATTCGACATTACTCCTTCCTTTAATTCATTTGGTATGTTTGTTATCCATCTGAGAGTATATTTATGGATTTCTTATATTGTTATTGTTTTGTTTATTATTGCTACTGCTTCTGATTCTTATTCACTATTTCTTCTGGTGCTTTTTCTACAATTTTTCTACCATTTTCCTTACTCCATAATATTTTCTTATGTTATTAGAGTTCTTCAGTTTGCTAAGGGTTTCTTTGTCGAGTTTTACTTTTCATCTGAGAAATAATATTTTGCTTCTTTGTGATGTTTCTTTTGTTACCTGCAGTGATAAGGTGTCAGAAAGAGATTGGCTCCCTTTCAGTTGCATAGTGAGTGTAATGGAAAGAGTGCCAGTTAAGTCAGAATTTAATTCAAATCTCTGTTATGCCATTTTACCTCTATATGCTTGGACAAGTCATTTGGAGTCAGTTTCCTATCTATAAAAACAAAAGGTTAACCTAAATGCTTTCTAAGTTCCTTTCCAACTCTAAATTTATGATCTTTTGATTCTTTCTATCTTGTTTTGCCATCTTCCTTGGAATTCTGTCATAAGGGGGAAAATTTGTTGTTGTTGTTTTTTGTTAAAACCACAGTCTAAACCATATATTCTTGATCTGAAGTTGTAGGTTTGTTGTTGTTGTTGTTTTTAATATTTTGGTGGTGGCTAAGTGGCGCAGTGAATACAGTACCAGCCCCGGAGTCAGGAGGACCCGAATTCAAATCCAGCCTCAGACACTTAACACACACACACAAAAAAACTAGCCATGTGACCTTGGGCAAATCACTTAACCCCAACTGTCCTACCTTCCTCCCTCCAAAAAAAAGCAAAAAACTAAACAAAACAAAAAAAAACCTTTGATAATTTTATCTTAATACAACTGGTTTCCTTTTCAATCCTATATATTTTATGAATTTAAAATTATTATTCTAAGAATAATTCTAAGAAAGCTCCACAGGCTTCACAAAACTGCCAAAGGGATGCATGAAACTGAGGAAGAGAGTGAGAATGCATCAGCTGTCTCCCCCATTAGACTGTTATTCTGTAAGGGCAAGCACTATCTTTTGCCTCTTTTTCTATCCCCACTGCTTAGCACAGTGCCTAGAACACAGTAGGTGCTCAATAAATGTATATTTACATATATATGTATGTATGTATATTCAGAGAGAAAGAGAGTAATCAAACAATTGTACAGCAGAGCTGACTTCAATGAAGAACATTTTAGGGCTCATCTTACTATGCAGTCTCAGTTATATTCCTCTGAGCCTTAGAAAAAGTGTTAATAGCTGGGGCGGCTAGGTGGCGCAGTGAGTAGAATGTCGGCTCCGGAGTCAGGAGGACCTGAGTTCAGATCCGGCCTCAGACACTTAACACACACACAAATAAAAACCTAACCATGTGACCTTGGGCAAGTTACTTAAAATCAATTGCCCTCCAAAAAAAAAAAAAGCAAAAAAAAAAAGTGTTAGAAATAGCTAGAAATGTATCACCCCATTCAATGTTAAACTGGTACTCAAGCAACAGACCTTTCCTCATGATGTCTTTTCCAGTTTGGTAGAACATGCCAAAGCTTATGTGCAACAGGCATAACCTTTAAGAACCTAAAATGGATTCTTTACCATGAAGAGTATCATCATAATCTTTTATCATTCCATCTTTCCCTCTGCCTTGTAACTGTAATTGACCCTGTTCTTAATCCTCACTGTCTGGACAGTTAGATAACAGTAGTAGACAGAGCACTGGGCCTGGAATCAGGAAGACTTGAGTTCCAATCTGGCCTCAGATACTTACTAGCTGTGTGACTCTGGACAAGTAACTTAAACTGCATTTGCCTCAGTTTTCGAAAATGGCAAACCCCTCCAGTATTTTTGCCAAGAAAACCCCAAATGGGGGGCAGCTAGGTGGCGCAGCGAGTAAGAGCACCGGCCTCGGAGTTGGGATGACCCGGGATCAAAACCAGCTTCAGAAAATGAGCACTCACACATAAATAATGACTAGCCGTGTAACCTTGAGCAAGTTATTTAACCCCAATTGCTTTAAAAAAAAAAAAAAAGAAAACCCCAAATGGGGTCACAAAGAGTCAATCATGACTGAAAAATGACTGAACAACTATCCTGACTGCAAGTGCCAACCCTTTCACTCCTCAGTTCTCTTTTAGGACATTACCTGCAGTCATTAAACTTTGCTCCCTATGCTATGTTGACTCCTTAGTGAACCAGTTCAAGTCTACGCTATCCTCTACCCTGCCATCTTATCCTGCTGCTGATTATGCCTTGCCAAGCTCCAGTCTTGGTCTCTGGTGCCTTCATTCCTATTCAAAATTCAAATGCTGTGGAACAGAGATGGAGAAAATCAGGAAATCATGGTGACTGAGTCCACCATAAATTTAAGTCACAATCTCAACTGGAGACTCACAGAAGCAAGGCAATCCTGATACACTTCTCTAACTGATTTCCAATCACACTCACAACAGTGGCTACTTAAACTTTTTACCCTCCCTCAAGCTTTCTACAGCACCACCTCCCCCTACCCTCTGAGGACCACATACAAAGAAATATAAAAATATATGCAGCATAAATATAAAGCTAATAATAAAAAAATATATGCAAGTAGATAAATATAGGGTAACTTAGGAGAAAAATACTAGCAGCAAGGAAGGAATCAGGAAAGTCTTTAAGCACAAGAAGGAGCTTGAGCTAAATCTTATAGGAAGAGAAGATTCCATGAGGCAGAAGGAAGGAAGTGCATGCTAGGCACGGGGGAATAGCTAGTGCAACGACACAGACAGGAGATAGTGTGTAAGGAGAAGAGAAAAGGCTAGTGTAGTTGGATTGCAGGTGACAAAGCGGAAGCAATATCCCAAGAAGTCGACCTTTAGGTTAAGGCCATGTTGTGTAGGGCTTTAGAAGCTAAACGGGGAAGTTTAAATTTTATCCTAGAGGAAACAAGAAGCTACTAGAGTTGATTGAGTAAGGGAGTCCCAAGGTCAGATCTGTACTTAAGGAAAATTACTTTGACAGCAATATAAAGTTATATAGAATGGACTGTACTCAGGTGAGAATTGAAGCAAACAGATTAATTAGGAAGCGGTTGCAATAATCCAGGTAAGAAGTAATGGAGGCCTGAACTAAGATGGTAGTCAACTTACTGGAGAAAAGGGGTTGAATATGAGGTATTGTGAAGCTTGATTTGGGAACTTAAGTGATATGTGACATGAAGGAGATGATTATTTGAACCAAATAAGGTTACCAAGAGAAAGAGTATTGAGGGAGTAGAGAACCTAGGTCAATGTCCACAATTGGGAGGTATCACATGGATGATAAGCCAGCATTCTATTTATCTCCCCTGGGACTTCTCAAACCAGAAAATCCTTCACTGATCACAACTCCTTTTGTGTTATCTCCCCTTATTAAATGTAAGTTCCTTTATAACAAAGACTGTCTCCCTTTTGAATCTGTATACCTAGCACTTAATACAATGCTTGACACACAGAAAGCACCTAATAATATTTTTCATTTGATAATTCTCTCTTGGGTTCTATAACACTATTTCCTGGGTTCTCCTTTTGCCTATCTCCCCCTGCTCATTTTAAGTCTCCTTTGATGGTTCATAATAGATTTCCTATCTCTTAAGCTAGGATGTCCCTCAAGGCTCTTGCCTAGACCCTCTTCTATCACTTTAAAACAGAAAAAAAAAAAAGCTAACATTTTAATCAAGACAAACTTTAGAAAATATTAACACAGGGAGGCATCGTTTATTTTCTTTATTAGCCTTCCTGAAACTTATATAATCACAAAGCATTTAGGAAGAGAGAGCCAAAAAGGACAACTGATACACCCTTCTTTGTATCATACCCTGCTAAGTAACTACTCAGTCTTCATCATCTCTGTCAGTAAGTGAAAAGAACCAGATTGGGGGAGGGGGTATATAGCGGGATCACTGTTTTGGGGTGGTGGGTAGGGGAAAGATGGGGAAAAAATTTGTAACTCAAAATCTTATGGAAATGAATGGTATAAACTAAAAATAAACATAAAATTTAATTTAAAAAAAGAAAAATTAAAAAATAAATATAAAAAATAAGTGAGAAGAACACGCAGAGGAAAAACTCTTCTCCACTACAGAAATGCATAAAAGGGACACAAAAGGTGAGAGGGTGAGAAAGTAAATCAGTATTTCTCTGACTGTCAGAAGTTCACCAGAGAAAGAATAAAAAGAAGACTGAAAATGATAAAAGTTTTTCTACCCAATCTTTGGGTAAAAGTTGAAAGAGCAAACAAAAAGAATGGTTTCTGTTTCAAATTATGAGTTCTAACAGTCCACACAGACTATGTCATGGATCATTTTATTTTATTCTCTACTTCAAGTGAGGCCAACTCTTGAATTTTCACATGGAAGACATTCTTCTTCCTACAATCACTTTCCATAAACGGCCAGCAGGCCGACCACACACCACAAGAGCACTGGTCTATTAGTCACACATACAGATTTATTTAGTCATACATTGAAATTGTACTAATTGTACTAATGCTACCTTGATTGACCTATAAATCTCCACACCCAAAAACAAAAGTAACCAAAGCAAGGTTAGCGTAAACACTGAAATGAGCACACGATTTGCAGGATCTTCCTCGTTAGCATTGTCCACCATCCTCTCCTCTAAAAACCATAGGAGATTCCATCTGTGCCAGTGATGGCATTCAAGATGGCTATCAAGTAAATGGAGATGGCAAGAAGGCAAAGATAGCAAGATATGTTTCCCCTACGACTCTATACTCATACACCGGACCACAACAGGTCCCTGTCCCAGCTCCACTTAATGGCTGTATTTTGGGCCCTCCTGGCTTACAGTGAATGTCAATGGTAACTGTTTCTCTTTAGAATGGCAAGCCTGAGCATCTCCCCCTCCCAGCTTGATTTTTTTTCTTTTTCTAATTAAAGGGGCCATCCCTTCACTCACTCCTTAAAGAGGCCTATTCACTGAATGGGCACTACCTCACTCTCGGTGAGTACTTGCAAAGGCCTTCCCCTAAAAGGGTCAGAATCTCCCCCAGCATCCTGGGTCATCTCTAGTTAACTTGAAGAATATCACTGGATCCAGATGGCTCTGGAGGAGAAGGTGAGGCTGGTGACCTTGCATAGCCCTTCCTCATTCAAATTAAAGTCAACTGCAAGTCATGTCATCATTTCCCAGATGCCACAGTCCTCTTTGAAAATGAAAGACAAACACAACAATAACAATACTGTACCAGTACCCAATAAAATACCTTATACCACTGTAACACTATACTACTATACCCAACAGAATCAGACCTACAGTAAGTTACTGACGAGAAAATGTGAAAGATACCAAATGTTAACTGAATATATACTATGTAAAATGCACTAAAGAGGACAAAAATAAGAATTCTTCAACCCTTCCTTCCCTGACCAAGCTGGGAGAAGAGATGACACACACACATACATAACTATACTACATAACTTGAATATAACTATAATGTAATATAGTAATATAAATAGGCTATTTTATATATAATATAAACATATATAACAATGTATCATATTGTATATTATATATGAAATGTCATATTATATAAAATATAATATAAATAGGCAATAAAAAAATAGTAAAGTGCTCAAAGGAAGGAGGAAAAAGTGCTTCTGGCTAGGGGCACCAAGAAGATGTAGCACTGAAGCTTGGCCTTGGCAGGTAGCATAGTATACTCGAAGGAATAGTGGACTAATAGTAGGGAGAAACCCAGATTCAAATCCCACCTTTAACAACCTTAACAAGATATGTGACCATGGGAAAACAATACTCCTGAGTCATTCTCAGTTTCCTTTATCTGTAAAATAGGGATGATGGTAATATTTGTAATACCAACATCACAGGGAGAGGGAGGTAAAAAGAGAAAGGCAAGGGAGGGGAGAAGAGACAGACAGACAGACAGAAAAAGTGTTAAGGACAGAGCCTTAGGCAACACCATCTGAAGTGTGGTGTGAATGGTAACTGAGCAAAAGAGACAGAGAAAGACTGACTGAGTGAGGGAAAAGAAAAAAGAGGGAAATGTCATGAAAACCCAGAGAAGAGAGACAATTCAAAAGGAGAATGTCATCAACAATGTCAAATGCTGCACAGAAGCAAAAAAAAGTTGAAGCCTGAACAAAAGCCAATGTGTGCAGGGGAGGGGAAAAGGCTATCAGGAATGACAACTATACAACAACAAAAAGAACTAATAAAACATTAGAAAATCGAGTCAAAAGAAGGAAAAGGCTTCTTGCGAGAAGATGGAATGTCTCAGTTCTAGACACATCAAGTTCAGGCACTACAAGGGCAAACAGAAGATGTGCAGGAAGCAGCGAGATTAGTGAAAGTGTACTAACTTCTGAGAAATGCACTTCAAAAAGACTGAGATTAATCCAAGAATCACTATTACATTACCATTTACCAACTATAAATTAAAGAAATCAGGATCTTTCATTCAAGAAGAAATTATAATTTTCCTAGGTTTTGTTTTCTTTGGAATCAGTCTGCTCTAGGAATCAAGAATTTTTTTCTTCACTTAAAAAACAAGTGAGTTTATGAAATGGACAAAGGGGATAAGGGGATGAGGTTAGAAAAGAAATGCTGGAAAAAGGTGAAAATTCCAAAAATGTGTCCTTTAACATTTTACAATGTAAAAAAATTACAAAACATCCACCACATTAAAAAAAAGTATTCCCATAGCAAGAAAATATTTTGTGGACATAATTTGTTTATGGCTGGATTGTGAGGAGACACTTAAAACTATGATACTGTCACAAATTAGATGGAAGAAGCTGGCAATCGCAATTGTAAGCATGCAATTTAATTCTAAAATCACTTTCCAAATTAAGACTTTCTGGCACTCTTAAATAGAACATTTATATAACCTTAGCAGCTTTCCACTTAACAACACATCATGATCTTCAACACAATATAAATAAGATACAGGTGACCACAAGCAAAGAGTTTGTTGTAGAAAGAACACAGTCACATGTGTTTATGGCAACACAAGCATTCTGCATCATTTGTTTTCCTCTTCAATCTCAGGGAAAAGTAGAGTTTAGTCAAATCTAGAGTCCAACTACTGTGATACGGTGAGCCAGGGGCAGGAGAACAAAGAACTGTCTTTCTTGCTTGCACCACAGAACCATCCCTCACCTCTTTTTTCTGTTCATTTTCTTTATAATACGTTTTATGCCATCACTTTCGCACATTTTGTTTTTTATAATTTGCTGTAGCTGATTTACATCCAAAGTGTGTTCTTCATTTAACCTTTGGGCAATCTCCAACTTTAATTAAACTTTAGCACTTCCCGGGTTGTAGTATTCCAGAGGTTCCAAATCTTTTACAGACCCCATACTTCTTGGTTTTCAGTAAATCCTTACATACTCACTATTCAATATGAAAGGAAATAAATTTTGGAGTTTACAACATGCATACACACACACACACACACACACACACACACACACACACACACACACACACACATATATGATTGATTACCCCAAAAGAAAATTTCATTTGGTACATAGCAAAAATCTTTAGTATTATAAAGCTAGAAAATGTTTATCAGAACAAAATCAAATAAATTAGTGAGATCCTTAATTCTTTTTCTTTTAGACTGATAGTTTTATTTTTAGTACAGATTTTTAAAGAGGTTGCCCACACAGCAGGTTCAGACTGTAGTTTATTTCTTGCTTTGGATTTGACTGAGAGTCCTCATTCACAGAGTTAACTTGTTATAAAAAAGAAAAAGTTAAAACCTAAGTATGTTTAGTAAGAATGGAATATGCTACTTCAACAAAACAGCAAAAATTTTGTAACTAAATTGATTGGAAATCAATTGAGAGTTTCTGGTTATTACAGAGATTAATTATCTCATCTTTTAGTGGGTTAACTTTTTTTCCCCCTAGTTCAATAAAAAAAAAAAATTTAATTCCAAACCTAATTACTCTCAGTAGGAATTATTCCAACAACTGCACCACAATACTCCCTTGTTTTCCCACCCCAATAGCTGCCCCTCACCTTTGCTCTTCAATCCACAGTTAGACTTTGTTTTTCAGTAGCATCACTATTTCAATATTCCAATAGGATAATACAGATATTAATTAATATTCTTAATGCCCTATAACAAGCTAGGAACCTCTGGAGAAAGGCACTCATACTAGATGGGCACTCTATGGAGAATTTAAAAGAAAACATGAATAAGATATGTACAAAATATGAATGAACTTTGATCTGCCTTAGTGGAAGGAATTCTTCCAAATACAAAAGTGACTAACAGTGGCTTGTAATCACAATAGTAATGAATTCCCTTGCTGCT
The DNA here is from genome assembly GCA_011680675.1 of Gymnobelideus leadbeateri. Lineage (NCBI taxonomy): Eukaryota > Metazoa > Chordata > Mammalia > Diprotodontia > Petauridae > Gymnobelideus > Gymnobelideus leadbeateri. Next base: position 105,711 of record WOXC01006350.1, read on the forward strand.
ATCTTGCTTATCTAAGGTTCTGACTCCCTATTTGTCATTTTTGTTCCGTGATTTCAAATGGAAAAGTCAATCCTCATGACAGAAAAAATAAGCAAAATCAGAACAGTCACTTAGCTTTCTTCTGTCCCAGCCTTTCTCTGGGCATCCTTTTTAGCAGCAATTAAGAAAAATGCTTCTTCACTGTCCTTAGTTTCCTTTTTCAGTCTCTCTTCATTCCAGCTTTAGAACTCTTGAACTCATCATCGCTGTGCTAAGCTCTTAAATTCATCCCCTGTTACCTAATTTTTGTTTCCTCTTCTATACATTTCTTTTTAAAATCTAACTTGGTTGATGAATTATTTCACCCACATCAGAGTCATTTATAAAATACCATTTTTTGTTCCTCACTGGAATTGTTTTCCTTAGCATTTGTGTCATCAGAATTTCATTCTCAAGCTTTCTCCAATCCATCCCTGACTGGCTTAACCTGTACCATTTTAGTCCAGGTGATCTTGTCTATCCTTCCTCCTAATCCTCTGAAATCTACTTTCCCAAAATCTAGAAGATGAGACAAACTAGACATGGATTTCATCCCTTCTGTTACAAACTCTGGGTGGGAATGGTCATCTTGCATCCTCAAGATTCTCTTATGAATTCAACCCCATCAATTATTCCTTATTAATGAAAAATCATGGGGCGGCTAGGTGAGTAAGCGCGCCACCCCGGCCTCAGGATGACCCAGGATCATCCCAGCCTCAGAAAATGCACACCCACACATAAACAATGACTGGCCGTGTAACCTTGACATATATGTACACACATATAGCTCACATTCAAGATCCTTACTTTTTGCTTCAAATCCTTTAATAAGTCTTCCCAGGCAAAATTGTCAAAAATTTACTTCTAGGTAAAGCAAATAAGAAATGTTACAATGGTCAGCCTGATTAGGGTTTAAAAAAAAAAGTCAGAAAGATATGCAGGAAAAAAAGACAGGTAAATTAATCTACTTTATCACCAGACACAACAATAAAAAGTCTTGTTTCTTAAAAAGTCAATTAAAGAAATCAAAGAGCTTAAAAACAGAATTTTTATGCTTGTTGACTAAAATAATTGAGTAAAATTATTTTTAAATAAAGTTAAAAGTGATGTTAGTAGCAGTTCCAGAAAAGTATTCAAGCAGCTACCTTTATTGTATCTGCTCAATTTAGATCAAATAATGAAAAAAAAGTATTACCCTGATCCCTCAAGATGGGAAAATTTAGAAATTAATCCAGAGCAGAAGGACTGAGCTGAAAAAATAAATCAAAGAATAAGGGGAAAAAGCTAAACACAGGTATTCTGTTTCCTAAGACTTGTGGTATTTATTTCTTAGTGGAAACCTAAGAAATTCTTTCTACTTCCTAAACCCAAGGGTGATGTTTGTACTCTCAGTTCAGTTAGTGAGGACTTCAATAATATGGCTTACATAAAGCAGGTACTCAATAAATGGTTCAGGAATGAACACAACAGATTTTAAATAAAAGGAAATATGCCAAGATGGCAAAAATATTGATATTTCAACTACGGGGAAAACCCTAGGTAAAAATAAAGCATAGTTCAAAAAGTGTAACTTAAAGCTTTGTACAAAGCTTTGTCCAAGACCTACATACGTGGTTTCTGTCCAAACTGATTCACTTACACTGAGTAACACAACTTAACTGAAAAAGGAGTTAATAGTTTATAGTCTACCACTTTCAGAGTGGATCCAGTTTGGGTTTTTGGAAAAGAGGTCTCCTCATTCTATCCTCTCTTTTCCCCATATCTTTGTTCACACCAACATCAATGGCTGGGATCTTTTCTGCTTGGAGAAAAACCCTCCTATGAAGCAATGATGCTTAACTCAGATACCTCATGGGCCTCCTGAGTCCCTCAGAGAAGTGATTTGTCCTGCCTCAAACTTAGCATAGAACAGTCTGTATGTCCCTAACTTCCCTTATCACATTCAACTGGTGTTAGTTATTTACATATCATTCTACCTCCATTAGAGTTTAACTTGGTTTAATGGAGGGTGAGAAGCTGAAAAGGCATGCCTAGAACTGTGATTTCCTAAGTGTAGAGAACTCCCACTGTAGAAATTATTTTCATCTATGTAGTCTGATAAACTTCTGTAAATTATAAGTTTATATAATTTGCCCATGACCACAGAGTTAGTATCTGTCAGAGGCAGGATCTGAATCCAAGTCTTTCTAATTACAAGGCTGGAGGACTAGCCACTATGCCAAGATGCATCCCATCATCCATGGAATAAGTGCTTTATAAATATTTGAATTTAACAGAATCATATCATCAGCAGGAATAAGTTTCATTGAGTTATCTACATTGTATAATTCATTCTTCCCAATAACACTGGTAGTTGTCAGTATTAAACACATGATCTTTAGCACCGTAAAGTTTTCACATACCTTTAAGAGACAGCCCTATGTCATATCACACTGATGAGACTTCCAAGTTATGTGAGCAACAAGATGGAGGACTAGACATCTCAAATCTTTCCAAAACAGAAATTATACACTAAAGATAAAGCAACACTGTCTCAATGGTTTAGGATGTACAGAATCCAAAAGATAAAAAAAAAAATCAAACAAATCCATAAACTGACCCTCATGAAACATGAGCTCACTCAGCATCCTTCCCCCACTTCTCACACTATAGGCAGGGAGGCTACACTAGCAGACCCCAGGATACAACAAAGACTTGCAACAAACCTCATGCCTGATTTCACACCCTGATCTTCCATCCCTTTTTCCAATATGGTGCAGACACTGGCTCCAGGCTTCAGAAGTTTGCTTTGCATGGGGAGAAGGGTGTGTGGGGAGAGAAGCGGGGAGGGGAACAGTGACAAGATAACCACAAGGCCACAACCCTTCAGGAGCAAAAACTTCCTGGGGCCCACAACTCTTTAACACCAGCACTACAAATGCTGAACTGCCAGTGAGAAGGAGGCTGAGATGCTGAAACCATCATTTGAGGGGACAAAGTCATAAAGTGTTCAAGAGAGGAAAATCAGGAAGGGAAAAATATCTGAAATTATCAAAGATCTTTGGAAAAAAGAAAAGTCAAAGACTCTGAGCATAAACAGATAAATCAACAGGAAAATATTAACAACAGAAGAAAATATGGCTCCAGATCTAGTAAACAGTTTCAGGTATCTATGAATAAATGCTACAAAACAAGGAAAAATGATCTAACATTTGATACAGAGGAGCTGTGAAAACTGAAGAGGTCATGGAACCACAAAATGCTGTTCCTTGAGTGGTTCAAAAGGGAAATGAGAATTAAGAGAGCAAAATTTGTGTCCTGGACGGTAAAAACAATGGGCATAATGGTAAAACTGGAATCTGCAATGGCAAATTTCACCAAAGAAACAGAAGAGAGAAGAATATACTGGGAATGAAAATATGTAGTAGTGAAGTCCAGTCTAGAAGAAGGAAGCCAAAAACGGGGGGGGGGGGGGAGGACACACATTAAAAAAATTATGCTCACTATGCAAGAAAAACCTACTATGCTCAACAAGACAGGATGCACAGAGACAACCTAAGTATCACAGATCTCCCAGAAGAATAAAATGAAACTAAAAACCTTAAATCACAATGCAGAAAATAATACAAGAGAATTGGGCAGAATTTCTGAACATAGAAAATGAAATACCAATGAAAAGAATCCATAGATCACATCCAGAAAAAAAAAAACAAGACAGCAAATTCCAAGACACATTCTTAAATTTAACAATGCATTTCAGAAGCCGTAAGTTTTTTAGGCAATCCAGAGAAAGACCTTCAAATACAAAGTGAAGGAAATTCTAATAACACTCATCTATTCTGCACTCACCAAAAAACATAGTAAGGATTTGGATAATGTGTTCCAAAGAGTAATGGAGTTTGGGATGCAGCCCAATGTGACCCACCTCAAAAATCTGAGCTTAACCATAGGTGGAAAAAGATGGATGTTCAATACCAAAGAGGTGTTTTAAACATTTTTAGAAAGAAAACTAGAACTGAAGAGGTTTGCTTCTCGAACACCCCCAAACAACAGAAATGCAGCAGCCAAGGAAAGCAACAGTAACAGAGTGGCAACAGAGAGACCAGAAACTCTTTCATATGACAGAGATGAACAACTGCTTATATATTACACTACTGGAGTTATCACAGTTTACTTAGTCAAGTAATGTCATGGCCTCTTTAGTTCTCTGTGAAACTAATAATCACTTCACAGTAGAAGGACCAGTAACATCATTTGACGGAAAAATTTCCTTGGTCCTTCAAGATATTAAGTTCTGATTATACTTAATCACATGTATAATACTTAACTGTTGAGACAATGCTGCCTACTTTATTTCTACTGATCCCTCATTCTACTGAGGTATTCAGAAACTTAAGATTTAATGTTTTCATTTGTGGAAATAAGAATGAACAGAAAAAAAAATCAAGAAAGAGAGCATGGATTGCACAGAAGCACAAAATTTTATACAGCAATCTATCTATAGAACAAATATCTACAAAGAACAAATCCACACTTTCTGTCTTTTACAACAAGGAATTTTTTTCTTCCCTGAAGTCATCTCATTAGCTAATTCAACAGCTACTGAAACTAATAAATTCTTCATAACTCTCTATGATCTCTTCCCAAACACGGTCAATCATCAGAATATGGAAGATATTTAAGCTTTACAAAATCACTTTCCCCTCTTCTGAGATCCAAAAACTCTAATGCATTACTATGAAGGCATGAAAAGAGTAGGATAATCCTACTAGACATTTCAATACTGTTAGTTTTTTGAGACACTAGTTAAAAAGATTTGTTACTAAGTTTGGGACTCTTGATCTAATCAGTGTGTTACTGTGAAAAATCAAACAATAAAAGCTGTTAATCCTTTGCTTTCTTGACTGGTTTATGTGAAGGTGTTGGCAGATTTAAGTAGATTACAATGGTTCAAAACTATTCTACTTTCTTTTGACCATTTAGAATTTAGACACAAGTCTACATGAAACTATCTCTGGCCTTTACATTCAGCAAATAATTGATGTTTGGTTATAAAAAACAGACTAAGGATAAAACATCGCAGAATGTTTTAGTGACTTACAACACAAAACAAATACACATGTTGAGTGACTGAAAGAAAATGTGTGTGGCCCTGTTCCTTTTTCCTGTTCACATATCATGACAGTTCCTTTCTAAAGCTCAAACCAAGAAACAGAAAGCCATCCCATATAAATAAGAGCATCCAATTGTGGATATGGCTTTGACAGTAAGGCTTGAAGTCTTTTCAAATCAACATGAAATAAAGGAGTAGCACCCTGTGAACTGTCTGATGGACGTGTTTTTACTAACAATATAACAAAGTAGCATCAGGTTAAAGTGTATAAAAAGGCAGAGGGGCAGGGGAAAAGCATTAATGAGCACCTACTACATGCCAGAAGATACTGTTTATAGATGTTATTTAATAACAGAAAACATTGTACAGATCAACAAAATAGGGTTGCCCTAATTTCTATATGGCTGGGCAACTAAAACCATTCACGAACAACATACCCTTCTATATGGATTTTGTTCATCATGACCAATTTTCTATGATGCCATTTGGGGTTTTCTTGGCAAAGATACTGGAGTGGTTTGCCATTTCCTTCTCTAGCTCATTTTACAGATGAGGAAACTGAGGCAAACAAGGCTAAATGACTTGACCAGGATCACAAAGTTAGTAAATGTCTAAGGTCAGATTTGAAAATGAGTCTCCCTGACCCAGAGCTCTTTCTACCATGCCATCTAGCTGCTATATGTATTAGTATCACCTAAAAGGCAGTATTGGCCGCTCTTGAAATTGGATGGGAGAGTACTTGTAACCATATATTAAATAGAGGATTTTCTCAAAGACAAAACATAACACTTTATTATTAATATCTGTAAATTAGAAGTTCTAGTATAAATAAAAGAAATTAAAATACAATCAGAACAGAGAAGAAAGAGTAGTAAACATTTGCATAAACCTATCTGATGAGTTTAACATCCCAAATCTTTAGGGAAGACACAAACTTTTAAGAATGAAAATCACATCTAATAGGGAGTAGTCACAGTTGGTATATAAGCTACAATTACTTTCATTGTGAACTTGTGAAAAATAATTCAAGATGACCAAATATCTCATGAAATAATCTTTTTTGTTGCCCTGGGTACATGACAAAAATAACTTTTGAGACCTGAGTAAACAGTTCTCAAGAGAAAAGACTTGAACTATTAATCCAAATATTCAAATAAATCTGTTATCTCAACCATATGTATATTCCCACTAACGATGCAGACTGCAATCAAGTCAAAACCGCCCATCCTGTGTAGTTCACATTCATGTGCCTTCCTAAGAGTTCCACAGAGAGTCCACACAACAAGCTAGTGGTGTTCTTTTATTTATTTCCCATGACAATATATTGAAATGGCTCATCATAAGACGAATAGCCACTTAGTGATGAATTCTTTAGCTACAATAACCCATAAAACAAAGTACAAAATGACAAAGTCAGAGACAATGTAGCAGAAAGGGGGGAAAGGGTATGAAGAATCCCAAGTTTCTGTTGATACCCTTAATATTAGTTTCTTTTCCAGTAATGAAATTTACATATTTTAGAGGAACTAAATCATGTCAATTAGAGATTTTTACAATAAATGAAGCCAGAGGAAGAAAATTTCAGCTAAATGAAAACTCAGCGTTCTCACTATTAAAAAAAGAAGAAGAAGAAGAAGAAGAAGAGCAGAGATTAACAGAAGGATAGAATGGCAAAGAAAGGAGCTGGAGAGTCTATGGACATTGCCATTCCAAAGAGAAGCAAAGAAAGAACTCAACAAAATCGGTTTTATCATATATCCAAATACAAGAAAAAAGATTCTTGCATGATCATCTTTGAAAATAATTGTAGCTTATGTATCAACAATAATAAAAAGTTAGAGAAAGTCTATGAAAAATTCAGTAACACCTTCCAAAATAAATCAATATGCACTCTGATATGTAGCAACTTATATGAGCTTAAAAACAGAATTTAATTTGTATTTAATTTGTATTTACAAATATGTAGATCAGAATAGATGAGGATGGTTAAAAAAAAAGGCTATCAGAAAGAACAAACTGGAAAAAATGAATGTGAAAAGTCAAAGCCTTAAAAAGCATACAGAAGCCTCACACTTTTAACTTCTTCAAGAAAGTAACAGAAAGATTTGTACACAACAAGCACTCTAAAACAGGGTTGGGAACCTGCAACCTCAAGGTCATATGTAGTCCTCTAGGTCCTCAAGTATGGCCCTCTGACTGAATTCAAACTTCATAGAACAAATCTGCTTAATAAAAGGATTTGTTCTGTAAAACTTGGACTAAGTCAAAAGTCTGCATCCAAGTACCTAGAAGGCCACATGTGGGCCTTGAGGCTACAGGTTCCCCACCCCTGCTCTAGAATAATAAAAAAAGGAAATTGATTATATCTTCACAGACAGGAAAAGACTATTATTGATGTGGAAGTGATAGCTAAATCAGCCTACTGATGAAAGTCATTGAACTGTTAAAGAATAAGATTAGGAAAAAAAATAGTATAATCAGAAAAATATATAGTTTGCAATCTAAACAATTCAATCCTGAACTATTTAAGCAAGCAACTGATAAATAAAAATGAAAAACAGAAAGAAATGACACAACCCTGACTATAATTTCCCACAGAAATTTAATAAAATAAATTGCCATAATAAGACCAAAAGATCCTAAAAAGTACATGAACAAACACCTGACTTCTCTGTCAATAAATGAGAGATAGTGGCCAAAGGCAAGCAGAATATAATTGATTATAAAATGATAGGAAGAAGGATATTGGAAGATTATGAACACTATTGACTCATAAAGTGAAAATAAGTGGTAGAGCTTTTAACCAATTTAAATGAAGTGTGACAAGAGATGCAAATGAGCAAAGTCATCCTGAGAACATCTAAAGAAAATGGAAGAATAAAGAATAAGAAATGGAAAAGACCTAAAATAAAGTTTTAAAATAAAATAGTTTTACCACTGAAGAAAAAGATCTACCACACTTGGATTCTAATAACACAGTCCCAGATGTGTTTATAGAGAAAGTAGAAATGGCATCAAAGAGATCAAATAGGAAAAGCAGATGGATTGGATCAATTATATAGCCACACTGGGAGATGAAATAATTATGAAGTCTTTGAGGAATCAATTCCCAAAAGGAGAGAAAAATGCCAAAAGTATGGGAAAATTTGCAGGTCTTAATTTAAAAAAAAAAAAGCAACTAAAAACATCAACAACTTTCTACCTATAAGCCTACCTCCCCATTATTCAAATTACAGTCTTCAAAAGTACTCAAATCACTAATAATTAGAAAAATTCAAATCAAAACAACTCTGAGGTATCACCTGAAAAATACAATCAACCAACCAACATTTACTAAGGGCCTGCTATGTGCCCAACACTGGGAATATAAATACAAAGAATAAAGTACTTGTGAGGTTACATTCTCATGTGGAAAATACCTGGGAGATATACAAATACATATTAAAGAAAAAGGGAACAAGTACAAATTAATAAAATTAGATACAGGGTAATTTGAAAATGAAGGCACTACAATTTGAAGTGATTGGGAAAAGCTTCAATGTAGGAAGTGGTCTTTGAACTATGTCTTAAAGAAAGAGAAGGATTTTAGGGTAAAAGGGGCAAAGTTGGAAGAAACACATTTGAGGCACAGGGGATAGCCAGTGCAAAGGCACAGAAAGACAGGAAACAGAGTGATGTGTGGGAGGAACTGGACCAGAATGCAGTGGATAATGAAAAAAGACAGGTAGGGACACAGCTATGAAGGGTTTTAAAAGCTAAGCAGAGGAATATATATAATGGATTCTAGAGGCAAAAGGAAGCCACTGGAATTGCTGAGAGGAGGCATTTCACATGGATAGATATGTATAAGGAAAATTCCTCTGGCAGCAGCGTATAGGGTACAATGAAGTGTGAAGAAATTTGAGGCAGGAAAACCACAATTAGGAAGCCAGTACAATAATCTAGCAAGAGTTAATGAGGGTCTAAACAATTTCAGTAAATTAACTTAATTTATATGATCCAGACTCAATCCCTGAACATTCAAACTCCAAAGCAAGCAAAGCAGTTTGCTCAGGTTAGGGTCATTCTGGGTAAAGTCTCTGGACATCTAAGCCATACCTATTAGCTTGCTTGGGTACATTACAGGCACTCTCCTTCCAGGACCTTTCTTAGGACACCCAAGCTGTGCCTGCCTGGGAAGACTTTCTGGCCTTATGCTTGACTGAAAAAAAAATCAAAGCTGTTCCCCATGAGCTCCTTCTCTTCCCCTCCTCATCTAATATCACTCAGATACCTTACATTAATTATCTCCTCCATCCCTGTTTCATATAAAATGGTGGCCTTTCTTCTTACTAAGGCCAAGCCCTCTACCTGCAGGAGGAATCCCACTCTATCCCATCTTCTCTAACGTCTTCTTTCTATCATTTCCCACTCTCACACTTATCTTTAATCTCTCCTGGTCTACTGGCTCCTTCCCTACTGCCTACAAACATGCCCATGGTTCCCCTACCCTCAAAAAATCCTCATTTAATCTATCACTGCTAGATATCCCATATCTCTTCTCACTTTTCTGGTTAAGCATCTAAAGAAGGCTGTATACAAAAAGGGTCTCTGCTTCCTTTCTTCTCACTGTCTTAACGCTTTGCAGTCTAGCTTCTGACCTTATTATTTAACCAAAAGTTCTTCTTCAGAGTTACCAATGATCTCTTATTTACCAAATCTAATGGTGTTTTCTCAAATCTCACTTTTCTTGACTTCTCTGCAGCCTTTCAGACTAGAGATCACCCTCTTCCCCATTATACTCTCTTCTCTAAGTTCTGTGACACTGCTTTCTTTAGGTTCTCCTCCAACATGTAATACACTCCTCTTTTGCCAGATCTTTATTTGCATACAATAAGGCTTACTGAATTGTCCTGGCTCTAAATCCTAAAACTTTCACAGAGAAATTTCCAGAGGTGGCCTCAAAGAACATGTTAATTTCTTAGACAAACACAGGGTCAGAAAAGGATTAAAAAGAAAAAGTTGGGAAAATGTGGGGCATCATTGGCACAAAGGACAAATCTTCCTTAACACTGTTCCTCAACTTCATGAAATCTGGAGGAAATTTGCTCAATCAAAAGCATGTTTCTTAAATCTGGTCAGAAAAAAATTAGCAGTACCCGTGAGTATATTAGTGACATTTGTTCCCACTATATGGTAACATCACAGGTCCAGACCAAGAAAAAAAAATATTAGTAATGCCTAAATATTCATATAACACTCTTCATAGGTAAAACAGATTATATTTCACATTTTACTTTCATTCCCAGAAACTCTCATAATTTTCATAATACATTTATTTGACCAGAATTTCACTTAAATATATTTAAGTTTATTTTCACTATCAGCAATTTCAAAACTTCCATCTTAATTATTAATACTGAGTACCCAGAGGGAGGAAATACTAGGAATTTTAAAACAAAAGATATCAATAAAATAAAATCTATTATTTAAAAATAATAGTTTGAAAAATATTGAGTAATTTCCAGAAATTCCCAGTAAGAAATGAAAAATAAATTCGTTCTAGTTCTCACCTTATCATTTTAGAAATGTTTTATAATTACCTAAGGCTGCCAAAGGTGGCCTGATTTCTTGATTCTTATCCTCTAGCCATGGACTTGAACTTCATTCCCAAACATGCAAATTTTAAATCCTTGATCCCTAAGGAGAGTAAAATATCCCATCACTGACTTGTCTAGCAAGACAAATTTGGAGGGATCTGTGATTTCAATGTGAGCACTAATTCAAAAGGAAAAGAATGCAACCCTTTTCCATCTTCTGTGCTACCTTGCCACATACTCCTATCCTCACTGGAGGTCTTCCTCTAGGTCTCTTGCCACAGCATGAAACCAGTGGAGTACAAGGGTTGTTCAGCAATAGAAAGATATCATCAAACCCTCCATTTTACTCATTATACATAGGGTTATATGGATATTTCGGCAGAGCCATATTTTTTTAATCCAGATCTGTGAATTTAGTATTTTACTATCACTAAATGATCTGTTCATTTCTTCTCCTGGTCATACACCTCTTTGATGATGTTTTATAACCCTTTTGGTCTATAATTTTTCACTGGTAATCTGCTACAGTTTATTCATTCCCACAATACATCTCTCCATTGTCTTTTGGGTGGCCTACGCCTTTAACTCTTTGAAGACTGTAGACATGATCCATAGGCACACTGCATCACCAAAAAAAAAAAAAGATTTTTCTTTCAGGGAGAAGGTTAGAGTCATGAAAAGCACTGCATAACTTCCCAAAATTAATCCATGTTTCTCCCTTCTTCCATTATAATTCTAAACTGAGTTGACTGTCCATCTCTAGGTGCTGTGAAAGATATATACCCAGATCAACCAGCTCTATGAGCTATCCTTCCAACCACATATAGAGGTGCTCCGCATTGGAACAGTGGGGATAATAATCTTCTATTGAACCATAGGCCAGATAACACATAGCTCACATTTTTTTTTTCAAATATTAAGAGCTCAGTTTAAAATAGGCATTGGAACCCTTGAAAGGATAGCTCCTTCCAGATTACCAATTCTGCTTCCAGACCAGCTTTCACAGACACCATTTGAAGATGGAATTCCTGTGTCAAAGGAACCAGTGATTCTCAGTAATGGCCAACCACATGCCACACAGACCAGGTAAGCCAGGATAGCTTAAGCAGCAGGGCATCCTGAGGAAGAGAGAGGAGGCAGTTTGTACCAGGAAAGTCAAAGCACCACAACTATCTTGACCATCATTTCCCCTCTGACCCAGATGGAGACATCCCAGGATCCTGAGCACAAGAGCCTTGGGAATGGTAGTTCACCCAAAACCACCAGACCAGCTTAATGTTCAGCCCTCACATCTATCAATGGAAGGAGAAAATATTGTTGAAAGCAATCATCACTAGCAACAGCTGCTGACCAATTTTGCCACAAAAAGGCAGATAAGCAGAAGAACTCTGGGAGGAGCACTCCCCAGACCATCAGTCTACTTTCAGATCAGCTCTCACAACTATCATGTGAGGAAAAATATACCTGTGTAGGAGAAGCCAACCATCCTCACTATCAGCCAACTAACTGCCACATAAAGGGCAGACATGCCAGCCTTGCTAAAGCAGTAGGGTATCCTGAGGAAGAGATAGGAGGCAGAATGTACCAAGCAAGTCAAACCATCACCACCACCACCACCTTCCCTCAGTTTTTCCTGATGGAGACAGGCCAGGAGTATGAATCTAAGAGCCCTTGTAATAGTCCAGCCCACTCTCATCATCGATGATTCTGGGAAGCAAACCCTGTGAAGATGCAGCCCATCCACTGCTCCTGTAGGTGCTTTAGTCACAGCTATTGAAGACTCAAAAAAGAAAGTTCTTTTCACCAAAGTCCTTAACCTTGCCAAATGGTTCTGCATCAGAAAATATCATTTATCAGTAGAAATGGCATTAAAGAAGAGGCATCACTGTCTGTTTTGCCTCTATAGCCTAAGGACCATGGCACTCAGATATGACTTATAGCTGAAACTTTCCATATGTGTTGTGTCCCTCACAGAATGTGAGGTCTGGGAGAGCAGGATCTTGTCCTACTTTTCTATTTGTGTCCCCAGAGTTCAACACAGGGCTTTGGTCCTACTAGGCACTTTCTCCAATAATGGGAAAGGTTGAAGGCAAAAGAAGAAGGGGATGTGAGAGGATGAGATAAATACATTGTGTTGTGGAAACAACAAACATGAGCTTGGACAGACTTGGGGAGATAGTGGAGGATAGACAGACTGGTGTGCAATGGTCCATGAGGACACATCTGAACAACAACAATAAAGAACCTAGCAAATTTTTATTCATTCAAGTGATATTCTCTCTCTTTTTCAATCAGTTTCTAAGTAGTTTTTATTCTAAATCAGTGATAAGGTCAGTTTACATATTCCTAGTTCTTTTTGCCTTACCTTACACTCTAATTTCCAACTCCCATTCACCCTTCCTTTACAAGAGAAACTGCCTATTTCTGGTTTACTGATACCTCACCTATACACAATCAACATGCTCATGAAAAAAAGGGGTATATAGATCAGATTTTTGTAAACTGAATTCTATTTTACTATTGACAATTTTTTTGGAAAATATATTTCCAAAGAAATAACACTTGAGAATAAGAGAAAGAACTACTAGCTTCCCCTGTATTCCTATGAAATCATTAATGACCAGTTTATTCAAGAGTGTTAGACTCAAGACTAAGAATTCAGTCATAGGAGAAAGGTCCTCTCCAGTTCCCAGTTGATGTAAACTTTGTAGGTTCCTCACTGGTATGAAAGACTAATAAAATAGGGCAATGGAGAGTCTCTTGAGGGCTTATAAAAAATATACATGTTCACTAAAGAGAAAGGCAGTGAAAATCCAGAAAAGGCAGAGGTGCTAGTTTTCAGAAGCAGCCACTACCATTTTAGAGCAAAAAAACCAATGGAGTATATGAATAGTATACATACATCATCCTGAAGCTACAGGAGTGAATCAAGTACAGAAGGTAGTGGATCAAAGCAAAATTCCCTTTGCTGGATTTTACTAATTTTATACAAATAAACTGTATTGGGGGGGGGGGAGATATTAAAAGAAACCTTTTAACAACCATATTTAGAATAATTTCTAAAAAGTATCAACACTTTACATTAGCCAATGATATACTTTTTAAAAGTAATATTCCTGTTGATGACTCCTCTGGCAACATGACCACAGAATTGCTCAACCTATATGATGGTCATTTTTTGTTTGTCATAAATGAAATAAAAAGTCATTAAGTCCTATTTTAAAGGTGTCATCACATACCAGAAAGTTAACTGTCTTAAGGCTAGGAGATTTTAAGGTCACACTACTTGTAAAAAAATTAAATAGGGGCGGCTAGGTGGCCCCGTGAGTAGAACGTCAGCCCTGGATATAGAAGGACCTGAGTTCAGATCCAGCCTCAGACACATAACGCACACACAAACAAAAACCTAGCTGTGTGGCTTTGGGCAAGTTACTTAACCCTAATTGCCTTCCAAAAAGAAAAAAAAAATTTAAATACTCCTAAAATTAACATATTTTCTATCATAGCTACAAATCTAAGATGCTAAAATTCTAAAGCTCAACACAATACCAGGTATATAAAGATGGTTCACATGAAGAAAACAATCAACACTTTTAATCATATTAAAAACCAAAACATCCAAAACCACATGAACATCTCAACAGATGCAGAAAAAACCTATGACAAAATACATCAGTCTTTTATGATAAAAACCCTACAAAGCAAAAGTACAGAGAGACAAAATTAATGCACCTAGGATTAGAAGGAAAGCAATAGAATGGGAAAAAAATCTTTATAGCAAAAAAATTATGTAAAAGGGGACTCTGAACAATCTCTGGAGCTCCAGAACCCACAGAACTACACAGAAAAGCTAACCTCCCACTGATGACAGCCGGGCAGCCCAGCAGGGAACGGCCAGCTCAGAGCTCTAGGAGCAGAGCCCAGACCCCCTGTGAGTCAGAGGTTTTAGGCCCAGGGCAGGTAGACTAGCAGCAGGCTGAAGGGACCCCAGAACACCAGCAGCTGTGGGGTTTCCAGAATTACCAACACATAGATGCCTAGGACAAAGTGAGAGGTTAGTGCCCTATGGACTTTGGGACCAGTATTTGGGAACACATCAGCTTCTTCCCCTGGGGGCTAGAAGCTACTGAGGAGCCATGACACAGCCGCCATTTTGCAGCTTCAGTTGCAGCTTCAGCTCCTGGCCTGCAGACTGTAGGGGGATCCAGCGATCAGTTTGGGGGGGGGGGGTAATTGCTCTTGCTTTGACCTTCTTGGATCTGGATTGCAGTCTGGGGTGGAGGTCTTGGGGTGTGTGACCAGCTTGCCAGAGTGTGTGGGGGCTTCAGGGAGGGCACCCAATTAATACTTCCAACAGTTGAGAAGACCCCAACGTTTGGGACAGAAGCTCCCCTGTCTGGTGGCAGAGTCCTACTGTAGCAACAAGCCCAAAAGTCAAGTAATTAAGTGGCAACATGCCTAGGCAAAGGAAACAAAATAAACACAAAAATGCAACATTTTTCTCCTATTTGGGGGGCAAAGAGGATGGAAGCATGGAACAGGAGGAAGACTGGGAGGTCAGAACTCCTGCACCAAAAGCCCCAAATGAAAATACAAACAGGTTACAGGCCATAGAGGACCTTAAGAAGGATTTTAAAAACCAAATAAGAGAAGTGGAGGAAAAATTGGGAAGAGAAATGAGAAGGATGCAGGAAAAGTATGAAATGAGAGTCAACAGCCTGACTGAGGAAAATAACACCTTAAAAAATAGACTAACTCAAATGGCAAAAGAGGCTCAAAAAAATCTTTAAATCACCTTTCTTTGATAAGTTTGGTATTTAAATATATAAACAATTAATAAATAGATGACTAGAAGGTTCCAAATTATTAATAATAAGAGAAATACAAAATAAAACAAAGTATTCACAACCACAAGAAGGTTCCAAATCACTAATAACAAGAGAAATGCAAAACCCTGAGTTTTTGCACCACACCCCACAAATAAAGTGACTAAACTTTCCATAGCCTCTGAACCAGAGACTCCATTACTGGGAGTATGACCAAGGAGGTCATTGATAAGAAAAAAGTCCCCATATACACCAAAAAATTTATGATAGTATTTTTTGTGATAACAAAGAATTGGGAACAAAGGAAATGCCTATTGATTGGAAAATGGTTAAGCAAATTGTGGTACAAATTGTGGAATCTTACTGTGCTGTGGACTAGAGACATACACAGGTGTTACATATTATATATGTTCTTGGATTTTTTTCAATGTATTGATTGACTTGGTCAATATGTTTTCCTCTTTAAAAAATATTATTCCTTCAGTGGAATAATTCTCTGAGCAGGCAGATGGAGCAATGCTGGGGATAACTATGATGATGTAAGAAAGATAAGACATCAATAAAACCTTTCTTTTTAAAAGAATTACACAAAGACCATATATGTTTAATATTACAATGAATGTGAATTTAGTACAGCTGCAGTGGTTGTGTGGCTCTTCCATTTACTGAGAACTACCAATGTGTCTGCTGGGTCACTATATTAGTATACCAGCAAAAACTCCAGGACTCTAGCTCAGGAGCCCTATACTCCTCCTCCCACCTGAGGCCAGAAAACCTAGAGCCCCTTGGCCCTATTTCTCAAATAAAAAGACAAAGATCTCATGGAAGAAACAATTTAGGCAAGCTGGATAGAATTTCTACAGCTTTTCATCAATCCTATCAGGGGCCATGAAGTCTAAAGTTCAAAGCCCCACATCACCCCCCCTACCCTCAAAGAGTTAAAATACCAAAGAGAAACTTTATGGAAGTACACACCAACAAATGGCTCCAACTTCCTTCTCAGCTTCTAGATAGATTTAGTGAATAAAATACTGTATCAATTCACTTTTGCATAAGAAACATACTAACACCAGCTATAGTAATTTCCCTATCCCAATCATGTAGTTTCATCACCTAAACCGAAGTATATGATGCTTGTCTTACCACCTCCCAAAACATTGCCTCTATCCTCCCTCTTGTTTTCCATTCTCACCTCTTCACCTATTCCACTGTTTCCTTTAGAATTCCCACTCTCTTATCAATGAACTCCCTCAACACCCTCCAACATACACAAAACCAAACTCAAAATTTTTCTCATAACTTTCTTGCCTCTCACATTTAAAAAGTTAAGTTTCTTTTGATACTACCTTCTCAGTAACTGCAAAAACAACAACTATCCCCTCTCCTATTTATACTGTTACTACCCTAATATACAGACTCAAATTACCATGTACTTAGTTTTTGACATCAGTTTCCTTATAGGCCTTCCTGAATATATTGTATATATACTCTTACTATCAGTCCTTCATGCCACTGTCAGAATAATTTTTCTTAATACATAGTTCTAAAGAAGTTATGGTGCTTGGGGCGGCTAGGTGGCGCAGTGAGTAGAGCGTCGGCCCTGGAGTCAGAAGGACCTGAGTTCGGATCCGGCCTCAGACACTTAATGCACACACAAACAAAAACCTAGCCGTGTGACCTTGGGCAAGTTACTTAACCCCAATTGCCCTCCAAAAAAAAAAAAGCAAAAAAAGAAGTTATGGTGCAAAGAACAATGGTTTTAGAGTCAGAGAAACAGAGCTAAAATCCCATTAGTACCTGTATAACTCCAGGCACATCACTTAAACTCTTTAGGACTGTTTCTTCTGCTGTAAAATGAGGTCATATACTTTACGATATCTAAGGTACTTTCTAATTCTAAATTCATGGACTTATGGTACAGGCATATCACTTTCTTACATATCCATTGGTCATGCAGTAACACCGAGTAAAATTCAGTTTTCTGCTTGGAATTCAAGGCCGTCCACATAAGTTGTCAAAGCTCAGCGTCTCCAGTCTTATCTCATTAATTACTAGCTATCTCTAGGCTTATCTTATATTAATTACTTGCCTCCACACATTGCACAGAAGGCACTTTCTACCTGTAAAATAGAAGTACTCTCTACTGTAAGAGATGCCCTGTATTCTAAAATCTTTGAGCAAGATGTTTCCCAACACTTGAACAGCTTTCTCTACTTGTTAAAACTCCTACCCATCCTTTAGAAGTCAACTCAAATTCCAGATCCAACAAAAAGCCTTCCTTGACCCACCACCACTCCTCTAGTACAAGAACTTTATGCCCTCATATCTCTTTGCTTTCTAGCTATCTAAAACACCTATTAGGTAATATTGTACATACGAGTTTTCTTTGTTGGTCTTATACCTCTGCTGCTGTAAGGTCCATGAGACAAAAACTTCTTACCTTTTATCTCTCTTACCTAGCACAAGACTCTGCACATGGGTGACATTTAATTATATCAAATGCTTATATTAAATAAGGTCCTTGAAGGAGCAGGTTCTTTCATTTTTGTCTTTGTATCCCAGAACTGAGCACATTGCCTGACACTTAACACACGCTTAATAAATATTTATTAACTGATTATTACCACTGATATAAAAGAAAAAAGAGGTCTTAACTTATTTGGGAAAAAAAAGCCTTTGTTTTTGCTTTTGAAATAAAATGTACTAAAAGAAGTTCTGATGAACAATTCTACTCTTTGAGGGTATTGATTTATTTTCATTTATTCTTTTGAGAAAATCTTAATAGGAAAGGTAAACTACGATTGTACAGTACACTTCTGATATGCTTAAGGAAAGGTTTACCAACCTTTTAAAAATTAGGACTATTCTTTTAGCTTAGAGATTTCTTTATATTATTTAATTTATATTTTAAAATTAGGAGTGCTTTTAGCTTAAAGCTTTTAGCTTTTACATTCAACAGTAGGAAAACTAATAAAATGAGGCAAAACACAAAGAAAGTAAAATTGAATGAGCTTATGCTACCTAAATGGCAGCCAGGAAGGGATGATTTGAGTAACATAGAGACTGATAAGGGATTGTTGAAATGGCTCATTTCAAAACAATTTGTGTGTATTATATATTCTATTTTGATTCACTAAAATGTATACAGCTCAAACCTTATTAAATGAAGTTGACCTGAATTGTTATTACTCCATTTCTTTGTAATGTTTATAAATCCTTGATAAACAAAAAGTCTTAATTGAATACTGTTGTTTTTAGGATATACAATTCTGTTGTTATTCCATTTCAAGCAAATAGTGATTTACCATGATATTGGGAACTGCAACCTCAAAAGTAAATAAATAAGCCTGACACTGGAAAAACCAGCACAGCCCCATTACCTAATAAAATAATCACAAATATGATTTGACCACCAGCAGGACCAAAGTGTATGCTAAATGATTTATTATGGCATTCCCAATAGAGAGTAGTTACTAGACTCAAAGATACATTTTAAAGTTGAACTGGGAAAGGAAGGCTGCTAGTGGAGGAAAGGTTAGAAGTATGAATTAGGAAAGGAATTTTTTTTAACAGTAAACCAGATGTAAAAAGTAACTTTGGTCCTGACCATAATGACAAATCACAAAGTGAAGGACTGCTAAATTTCAAGGCTGGCTGTAATTCTGTTTAAGAAAGAGAAAAAACGAGACAAGGGACGCAGAACACCTGCTGCTAAAGAATTTAATATCACTCAGACCTCCTGTTTGTTCACATGGAAATACCCCCACAAGTGTGGTAAGAAAACTTCCAGATAACGGATGGTTTGAATAATTTTTTTTATTACCTGTATTCATAAGTGTCAACCAACCTCTTGCAGTAATACTAAAAATAAATATCACTATATTTATTATAAACAATAAGAAATAGTAACATTATTACCAGGATTTTAGCAAATGTGAAAATAACAAAGAAATCTTTAAGTGATCCCTAATTTTAAATTACCAATGGCTGATCATGTCTTCATTCATTCAAAAAGAAAGTATTAACCATATAGGCCAGACATGGCAACTAGATGGGAGCAGTGGATAAAGCCCTGGGCTTGGAATCAAGAAGACTCATTTTCATGAATTCAAATCCGGCCTCAGACACTTAGCTCTGAGACCCTGGGCAAATCACTTAATCCTGTTTGCCTCAGTTGCTCACCTGTAAAATGAGCTGAAGAAGGAAAATGGCAAACCACTTTGGTATCTTTGCCAAGAAAACCCCAAATGGGGTCACAAAGAGTTGTACACAACTAAAACAACTCAACAACAACAACAAATGTAGGCCAGGTCTTCTTATGGTAATAAGTTAATTTTAACTATCTACTCAGGACAAACGGAAAAATTCAGATGCCCCAAGGAGAATCAACTGCTTTATTCACTCAAACACACAACATAATAGGTGCTAATCATTTAAAGAATATATTCCCCAACACTAAACCACCTTTTTCACTTGGCTTCTTGTTCTTCAAGGAACTTGTTCTTCAAGGGAACCTATGTTATTTGCCCATCTTTCTCGACTATCTTTCAATCAAGAAGCCTTTTCTCATTAAATATTTTTACTTCCTTCTCTGACTCTATGAATTCTCCCCCTTCACCCCCCAAAGTACAAAACAGTCTTTATTGGGATCATTTCCCCTTTTTCCTCAAAATCACTCTAAGGAAAATGCCTTCAAGTCTACCCTCACTCATCTATAGTTCCAAAGGATCAAAATTAATTTAATGACAACTGTAGCAACTGTAGAGCAATTTATTTACAGCTTCATTCATCTAGCATCATCAGAAAAGGATGGGTCTGTGTTCCACAAGAGGATTTTTTTTTTTTGGAGGGGGAGAGGCAAGGCAATTGGGGTTAAGTGACTTGCCCAAGGTCACAAGGTTAGTTTTCATGATAAGTATCTGAGGCCAGATTTGAACTCAAAATCTCCTGACTCCAGGGCCGGTGATATATTCACTGGGCCACCTCACCACCCCCCGACAAGAAGATTTTCCATGTAAATTAAGTTTACCTCACTTTTAAATGTCATAGTTTTATTTTTGTCACTTTTCACAGATCTTTCTAAAATCTATAAAAAATAATAATAATAAATCAATTAAATAATTATTTAATAAACATTTGGTTTGCGCTTCACACTGTCCTAAGCACTGAAGATATAAAGACAAAAATAAAAACTGCCCCTGCCCTCAAGAAATTCACATGCTATTTATCTTGATAATCAATTATTTTATCTACTCCTTAGCTTGTCTACCTTCTCTGTCATTAGACTATCAGTTATCACTTCTCCCTGCTGAATAATTGTGCCTAACTACTCCCACCATCCCCTTAATTAGCTATGTGATAAGCTATTTGCCTATATGGTGAATAATCAGGACTTTATGAAATAAGAATAAACAGGACTCTCAGTAAGAGGCAAAGCATCTAAAGAAGGAGGGTAAGACTAAAGAAAAACGGTCAGACTTCAGTGCTGGCATTGTATAACTGCTGTTTTCAGTGCTAAGATGTCTTTCCCTCTTCCTTACAGGTTAAGAGCTATATTCTGGAAGGTTAAGGTTGCCATCAGTCTCCAAATCTGTAGGTTGTTTGCACTTTTCTGCTCACTTGTGCTATATTAATATCCTTTCCCCTTGCTTATTTCTATACTTGTCCAATGCCTTACCTAAGGTGAGTAAGTACTATGACTAATTCTGCTGTCAATGGAAATTACAGCAGTCAGTATATAACTGATGTCCTAAGTTAGCATATCATCACTCACACATTGCCCACATGGTTATATCAAAAAGAGCTTAATATAAATTAAAATTCTTCCCAAATATAGACATCTAAAAGTAACTTAAAGGCTCATTACATTCATATTAGTCCGTATAGAGGTAGCACAGCATATGACATAGAAAATCTCATTTAGACCTCTATTGTTTATAAAAACAGGACAAGATTCTATGTTTTCTTATCTTCTCAAAGTACCATCCAAAGACCACTAACACACCTGCAAGGCAGAACAGAAACATAAGTGCTAAAAAAACCACTAATTTATTTTTAAAGAATTTCAATTGTAAAAAATTTTTAAAAAAAAGAATTTCAATTGTAATTTTATTTGAAAATTGCTTTTTCTCTTTAAAATAAAATACAAGACAGAGACCAACTGCTTAATTGCCATGCAATTAGTTAGACTATATTTCATAATTCCTAGAGCAAGAACTTATTTATTTGTAGTAAGATAAGCAGTCTTTGTCTAATAAAAGAGCTAGAAAGAACTTAAGTCTTTTCCTTTCTCAAGATATCTTCAATGAAAACAAAAGGGGTCTTAAATAAATAAATGTGGCATCTAGTTGGCACAAGAATAGAAAGCTTGGCTTGGAGTCCAGAAGACCTGAGTTCAAATGCTACCTCAGACAATTACAAGTTGTGTGACCCTAACAAGTCACTTAAACTATTTGCCTCAGTTTCTTCATCTGTAAAACAGAGGCAATAATATCACCTACTTCTCGGGGTTGTTATAAGGTTAACATGAGAAAATAATTGTAAAGCTGTTGGCACAGGGCACGGCACATAGCAAACTCTCTATTAAATGCTAGCTATTATCACTAGCATTTAATAGCCATGTACATAGAACTCACCATGTCTCCACACTGGTCACCAGCTTCTACCTGCCATTTAAACATACAAAGCTGTCAAGCAGCTTCATGAAATACAAATCAGGAAACTATGTACAAGAATTTGTATTACAGGGCAGCTAGGTGGCGCAGTAAGTAGAGTGCCGGCCCTAGAGTCAGAAGATCTGAGTTCAGATCTGGCCTCAGACACTTAACACACACAAACAAAAACCTAGCCGTGTGACCTTGGGCAAGTTACTTAACCCCAATTGCCCTCCAAAAGGCAAAAAAAAAAAAAGAATTTGTATTACAATTATTATTTCCTCCGGGCTTTTAAGAAAAGAAAGAAGGGCAAATGTCTGAAACATTAGATTTTGAAAGCATCCTTCTACTGATATTATCCCCTAAACACTTTACTTTAGGTTAATTTATGGTCTGCTTTCATGTAGCTATATTCAGTTAAAAAGAAATCGTCATATGGATAAAGCTAATCCCTCTAACTTTAAAATTGCATCCTGGGTTTTGCTTTCTTCGTTTGCATATAATGCTAGCCCGAAAGTTGTGCTTTAATGTATACATTTATAAAGAAAGAACTTCTGAAAATGTAAGAATTAAAAAGATTTTATTTATTTTATTTCAAGAACTGTGTACTTCTTTAAAAGCATTTTGCATTTAATATATTGCATACCAATGTCTCATGTGGCTATTTTCTCCCCAATGCAGTCAGTAACCCTTCTATGGTTTCCCATCTTGTTTAATAATCACCCATATCCTTCTAGAAAGAAAGCACTAGAAATTTTAGCACTAGGAATGTGACAAAACAAAATAGGAAAAAAATGCCTTTGAAAAATATGAACATTTCAGTCACCCAGATAATCACGACATCCAATAGCTCTGTCAGCCCTGACACTCCTTGACATCTCTGCAACATTTGACAATAATGATCATTTATCTTCTTCCTTCTAGATACTCTCTTCCCTTTACTTTGATTATCATAGTTCTCTGACAGCTCTATTCTGGCTTTTAGTCTTCTCCACAGATACCTTAATAGAGTCATTTATTCCATGCTGTTGTTGATCCTTTGCTCTCTTTCAACCTACATTATTCCCTTCATAATCTCTCCAATTCCCATGTTAAATATCTTTACTATCTGAATGACTCTCAAATCCCTTATTCCAATCTCATTCTCCTGAGCTTCAGAACCATAATTCCCGCACTTTACTGGATGTGTGAATCTAATCTAGTCTGGTCTGCTATCCATACATCAATTCTCACTGCCATCATCCCAGGTCATACCCTTACTACTTCTTACTTGAACCATTGCAATAGTCACCTAGTCAATGTTTCTTTCTGCTTAAATATTGCTGTCAAATTAACTGTCTTAATACAAATCTTGGATGATGTGACATAGCATAAAAATATCTTCTAAAGCTCCCCAATCATTTTATTCCCCAGTCATCACTTCCCCTAAACTAGAAACCAATCTTTTCACTTAGGAACTCCTGCCCTAGAGCCTGCTGTACTGATGGATAAATGCCTCAACAACAGGCCACCCTATTTAGATTAGCTCCAGTTATACTTCAGTTTACACCCTGCAAATCTTCTCATAATCAACTTTGTCATAACATGAAAAGTCTACTCTATTCTCATCCCTACTTTCTAGTTCTGAAATCAAATCAATTTTACTTGCCATTGCTGCTAGAAAGGATGTGTCAATCTACTCCCCCATAGCTCTGCTTCATCCTTGAAACTTTCCAAACCGAATACCCCTCTCTGGCTACCAATCTCCTATATGTGTTGCTCCCTGCTCTTGCAATGTAAGCTCTTTGAGAGCAAGGATTGTGTTTGCTTTTTGTATTTGTAAACCCAGTGATTAGTACAATTCCTGGCACACTGTGAGCACTTAATAAAATGCTTTTTCATTCCTTCCTTCCTTCCTTCATTCACTAGTTTACTCAATCAGTCCAAATACCTTAGCCTGCAATTTAAAGGACCTTCACCATCTGGCATCAATTTATTGTTCCAGTATTATCTCGCACTACTCCCCATGCCCTCTAGCTCTATCTAACCTAGGGGTTCTTAATCCAGAATCTGTGAACCTGTTTCTTTAATATCT
The DNA here is from genome assembly GCA_011680675.1 of Gymnobelideus leadbeateri. Taxonomy (NCBI): domain Eukaryota; kingdom Metazoa; phylum Chordata; class Mammalia; order Diprotodontia; family Petauridae; genus Gymnobelideus; species Gymnobelideus leadbeateri. Next base: position 129,953 of record WOXC01006350.1, read on the forward strand.
TGACAACTGTATTTCAATATGATAGACTTACTTTACAATACTTTTAGCTTATATATTTATCTTTTATCTTATAGACTTAAAACATCATTATGAGGAAGGGCTCATAGACTTCATCAGGTTGCCATGACGTAAAAAAGTTTAACAAACCCTGCTCTAGTCAAACTAGATTATTTTCTATATCCTAAACATATCTGGCACCCTCCCCTGTCTTCTGTTGATTTTATTCTTTATATCTAAAATTCTCTCTTCAACTTTCAAAACTGGCACTGAGGTCACTTTCTCCAGCTGTATCATCATCACAGACAGAAAGAGATCCCTCCCTCATATGCCAACATCATCTAGGCTAGATGTCCACCTTGCCCCCACCAGGCCTATACTCAAAGCTTTGCAAGTCTGTTATGGCACAGCACACCTGAAATCTTCAGACATGGACTTTGAAGACCCAAGGTTCTCACATCACAATATTCATCTTTTTACTCATTCAGTTCCCTCTACAAATACTATTGGAATTTGGACTATTATTTTTATTTTACAGTATTTTTTCTTGTTTATATAACCACATATTTCCATTTGTTAAAATCTAAAAATCAAAGGAAGAAAACCATGGAAAATGTAAAGGCCTTGAAGGAAGTCATTATTTCACTTTTGTCTGTGCATGCCCAGCTCTTAGCACACACAGAATTTAGCATTAAAAAATACTTGTTGGATTGACTGATTTCTCAGTCACTACCAATATTATTTCAAAGTCTCTTTACTAAAACAATAAAGTAACATTAAAAATCCAACATTTTGAATTATAAAGTTAACATTCACTGGCAAATAAAAATAGGAACATAAAAAAATAAGTTATTGTATATAAAAACTATAAATTTTGTTTAGCTTATTTTCTTAAAAGGTGAATATCAACTTAAAACATAAGTTAAAGAAAATCTTGTAAATATTTTGGTGCATACCTCACATTAAGAATACTCACCCATCATTTGAACAAGTCAAAAATTCTTCCTTTATTTTGGGATGCCAGCAGCCAGTATTAAGCATTGCCGTGTGACCCTAAACAAATAAAAATAAATTTGTGCTAAAAATGCAGACAGGCAAATGGCAAAGATGTCAAAAGGCAAGAAAGTCAGGGTCAAACAAGTTGTGAAATAAGAGTCATATTTGTGTATTATAATGAAGCTGAGTCAACATAATAATTTTATAAGAACTTGTATTATATAAAAAAGTGACTAAAATGTCTATACCCTTTCATCCCATATTCTACTACTATTCATATACCAAGACTACTAAGAAGAAAGTGCCCATATACACCAAAATATTAAAAACAGCACTTCTTGAGAAAGCAAAGAATTGAAAATAAATGGGGAATGGCTGGGGAATGGCTAAAAATTAATTATTTTAACTTACTGGAATATACTATGCTGTAAGAAATGACACATTCCGACCTCAGACACTTAACGCACACACAAACAAAAACCTAGCCATGTGACCTTGGGCAAGTTACTTAACCCCAATTGCCCTCCAAAAAGGAAAAAAAAAAGAAATGACACATGATGAATACAATGAAACATGAAAAGATCTGCATAAAGTAAGCAGAGCTAAGAAAACGATATACACAATGCCCATAATAATGAAACCATTAAGAACCATCACCAAAAAATCAAAAGCGAATGTTTCAAAATTACAAATAAGTAGCATGGCTTCAAAGAATAGATATATGAAAAGACACACCCACCCCACCTGTTTACAGAGATAATAGATCCAAAAGTATATACTGTCCATTATTTTCAGACTTTTTCTATGAATTGATCAATTTTGCTCATTTTTTTTTCTTCAAAAATATTATTTGTGAGGTGGCTAGGTGGTGCAGTGAGTAAGAGCGCCGGCCTCGGAGTTGGGATGACCCGAGATCAAATCCGGCCTCAGAAAATGAGCACCCACACATAAATAATGACTAGCCGTGTAACCTTGAGCAAGTTACTTAACCCCAATTGCTTTAAAATAAAAAAATTTTTTTAAAATATTATTTGTTACATAGGATGATTCTCTGAGAGGAGAGCAGGAAAGGAGTGCTGGGGAAAATTGTCATAATAAAAAAAGATATCAATAAAAACTTATTTTTAAAAAAAAGAATGCATGTAAGCTAAAATATCCATGCCTTTTGATTCAGAGAGTCCACTATTGGGCATAGACAAAAAGAAAGCCCCCAGAGATACCAAAATATGTATAGCAGTCCTTTGACGCTCCTCAATCTGGGAAATAGCTAAGTAAACTATGGTACATGAATGTAATTGAGTATTATTGTGCTATAAGAAACAAGAAATATGATTAACATAGATAAGCATGAAAATATTTCTATAAAATAATACAACAAAGTGAAGTGAGCAGTCAAAAAACAATATATAAAAAAGAACCACAAAACAAGGGAAAATAAATATTGCAAAATTACTAATAAGCATGGCTACAAAGAAAATATGCCAAAAAACAACATTTCCCATTCTCTCTGCAGAGCTTAGAGATGGACGAGAAAGAGGAATTTTCTATGGGTGTAGAATATTACAAATATTGTCATATTTTTCAATGAACTTATAGGTTTTCATCACCTTTTTCACTTTCTCTTTCTTTTAAAAAAAAGTTCTTTGTTACATGTGATGGCTTCCTTAAAGGGAGAGAAAAGGCAGGCACAGGAGATAATTTAAATGCTATAAAATAAAAGATTTAACTATAACTAATTTTTAAATGCATATAAACCTAGTTTTAATTAGAGATTCTAGCCCTCAAAAAATTAATTAAAAGATACATCACTCTGATTTAACCTGATAAGTTAGAAAAACATGAGAAGTCTTATGTGAACTGATGCAAAGTGAAGTGATGAGAACCAGGGGAAAAATGTACACGGTAATAGCAATGTGGTAGTAATAATCTTCTGTCAAACTCTTAGCTACTCTGATCAATATAATGATCCAAGATATTTCTGAAGAAATCTACCTCCACAGAGTGCTATCCTGCACTGAGTATACACTGAAGCCTAATTTTCTCACTTTCTTCATTTTTCTTGCCTTTTTTTTTTTTTTTGCTATATGTCTAATATGGAAATATATTTTGTATGACTTCACATGTATAATTGATATCATGTTGCTTGTCTTCTCAATGGGTGGGGAAGAGGCTAGGAGAACGGGAATTTAAAACAAAATACAAAAAAAATAAGAATGGGGTGGGGGCAGCTAGGTGGCACAGTGAGTAGAGCGCTGGCCCTGGAGTCAGAAAGACCTGAGTTCAGATCCAGCCTCAGACACTTAACACACACTTGGGCAAGTTACTTAACCCCAACTGCCCTCCAAAAAAAAAAAAAGAATGGGGTGGGGAAAGAGAGGGAATCACATGAACTTTACTCTCATCTGACTTAGACAAAAGATGGTACATATGCACAGATACACAGACTGAATATTATAGCCAAATTTCAGAACTCACAGGTCAAAGTGAAGGTACTTCAAGCAGCTAGAAAGAAACAACTCAAATATTGCAGAACCACAGTCAGAATCACACAAGATTTACCAGCTTCCACATTAAAGGAGAAAGGAGCTAGGTTACAACTAAGAATCACCTACCCAGAAAAACTGAGTGTATTCCTTCAAGGGGGAAAATGGATATTTAATGAAACAGAGAATTTTCAAGCATTCAAGATGAAAATACCAGAACTGAACAGAGTAACTGATATCCAAACAGAAGATTCAAAAGAAGCATAAAAAGGTAAACATGAAATAGTAATCATAAGGAACTCAATAAAACTAAACTGTTTACATTTCTCTATGGAAAGATGATATATGTAATTCCTAAGAACTTTATCATTATTGGAGCAGTTAAAAAGAGTTTACATACACAGAGGGCATGGGTGTGAGTTGATTATATTGGAATCATCTCTAAAAAATTAAGGACTGAGAAAGAGGAATGCAACCCAAAGCACCCCTTAGGTGATGATTTAGATCTCCAAATCCTTTCAGCAATGAAAGACAAAAAATAAAAATTACCTGATGGCTACACACTGCCATCTGCTCATACCCACCATGTTTCTTTACAGTAACCTCTATTTGGGCGCATTGTTAATTCTTCAGATGCAATGTTACTCCAGGTTTCACTGTCGCAGAGCAACACTAGCAAAACATATTGAAGAAATGATATAATTATTTGGAAAAATAGCCCAATATTAGTACTATAAAGAACGTTTGAAAACATATGTGGGGAAGTGGGAAGGGAAGAATTATTGCCTATTACATGCCAGGCACTGTTCTAATGTACAAATATTACCTCGTTTGATTCAACTCTTTCATTTTGTAGATGAGGAAACTGAATCACAAAGTAATTAAATGACTTTCCCAAAGTTATGCAATGAATTACAGGTAGGGCCAGGACTAAAATACAAGTCTATAATTTCCTAGTTCAGAACAGTTATCACCGTACTTTGCTGCCAACACCACAGATACACAAACAACAGTTAGAATACTCAATAACTAATATAAATTTAATTAACTATGAGGAGCCCTATAGTAGAGAATTTAGAGAGATCCCTTCAAAGGCAAGAAGACCTGGGCTCAAGTCCCGCTTTTGACAACACTGGCTTGTAGGACCCAGGGAAAGTTACCTCATGTCTCAGGGGTCCAGGCAATAAGACTTTACCTGCTGAAGTGATGCCTATTGATACTAGTAAAGATTTAGTTTTCTTCACCAGGAACACCATATAGTACTGAAATCACAGGTCTGGTTAAAAAAAAAATGCTGTTGCTGTTTTTTTCTTAAAGCCTACAAAAATACATATATTACATACATAGTCTCATTTATTATAAATGTATAGCAGTTCTATAATGTGAAGTTAACTATATTTTTGTCCATTGCTCTGTAATGAAATATTTTGAAGATATGCTTAAATTACACACAGTTACCAACACGCTCTCACATATAATTTTGGGGGGGACGGTGGGACGGGGATACACTTTTTTCACTAATGAAGGGAATTCCCACTAAACAAATTTCCTCCACCAATGAAAATAAGCAGCTGCTTTACAACTCAGATTCTCAAAAGAGTTATCTGGGCCACTGAGAGATTAAGTAATTGGCTCAGGAAGTACACCAAAAACTGAAGTTGAACCCTGATCTTCCTAACTAAAGACAACTCTCTATATACACTTTGCCACGTTGTATCAAGAAGATTTTTACCACAGCAATCAGCTATACTACTAAAATTTACAACAAATCTTTAGAAATGCTCATCAATTCAACAACCAAGCAGATTAAATAAATAATGAAAAGATAACAAGAGAGCAAATACATACCCAAAGCACAAATATGTACACAACATACCTACTGTGGTTTCTTAAATTGAAAAAAAAAAAAAACACTGACACCACAAGACAACAAAATATTTTTCTAAAGTTTTAAGGAAAAAAATGTTTTGTTTTGTTTTTTTGCTTTCTGTTCAATACTGATAGCTGACTAGACTGAGAGGGGAGTGGGAGGTCAGGTTAAAATTAGCAACTCAAAACTGGAATCTTTTACTAACTTCTAAGATTAATGTGGAAAGGATGAAGCTTGGTCCTAGGAAATTAAGTTTGGTCTCATTCTGTCAAGTGTATTCTGTTTCTCCAGGAAAATAGCTTACAAACTTACCTGAAACTCTAAAACTACCTGCTAAATTTATGAGAAATTAGAGATTTCCATGTACCAGCCCTATAGTTAAAGAGGAAGATTCTTTCCATTTTAGCACATTTAAGAAAATAGGATAGTCTATAATGTCTAGCAAATATTTAACTTTGTTCATAATATAGACTTGAATATTTGTAGATTTGATTTGAAAAAGCTTTCTAGAAAACTTAATATACCAAGATAAATTCCAAATGTATAAACAATTTAGAAATAAAAGTTCATACCATAAGCAAAAAAGCAAGGAAGGAAATATCTAGAACAAACTATGGATATGAGAAGAGTATATGATCAAATATGGGATAAAGAAGATCACAGACAATAAGGTGATAGATTTTAAATACATAGAGGTGAAAAACTTTGACAAAAAGAAAATTAAAAATTCTTCACAAATTTGAAGGAAAAGAATCAACTGATAAAAAAAACCTTTGAAGAACATTTCTCCAATAAAGGTCTAATAACTAAGCCACATAAAAAAATTGATTGAAATATAAAATGATGACAGTCATATTTCCCAATAGATAAATTAACAAATGACAAGAATAGATAGTTCAGAGAAGAAGAAATCTAAGTTATCAACAAATGTGAAAAATCCATCCTAAACACCAATAGAGAAATACAAATTAAAATGATTCCAAGTCTCTACCTTACTGAACAATGTGTGAGGCTACTGGTTCAACTAAGAAATTAATCCATAACTGTTGCCTCATTTAAGTGCTGCTTTAATTTTTAAAATTCACCAACTACACAGATATAGTTTGCAGACTGGCAAAAATGAGAAAGAAAAGAAAAAGGACACTCATTGAAGAGGTTGCAGAGAAACAGGGACACTGACTAGTACATTTTCAAACATGGCCAATGTGTAGATTATTTATTACAAAGGTTTTTCTTTTTTTTTTCCAATAGCAATAAGGTTACTAAAAGGAGAAACAAAGAAGAAAAATGAGAGAAGGTTACTGAGGCATTTTTTTAAACTCACGGAAAGGAACCAAAGAAAAGTCAGTAGGAAACACAAAGCAGGACAGCTTTGAAAATAACAAGCTAAGTTTATTATATACTTAAAAAGAAAAGCAAGCTATAGATTATGCAGATTCACAGCTTCACATACATTCTTTTCCTGTTCTGCTTTGTATGTGGAAATACCTATCTTATTAGGTGTTTAAGTTCAGAATAAAACAAATTTTAAGAAAATTACAATAAAATGTTTAAAAAGGAAATACATCTAGTCACTGACAGTAAGTAACTATACAGTACTCAAGAGTTAAGAACACTAAGCTGCTTATTATACAGCAATAATCTGAAATCTTCCCATTGTGAATGATGGCACTAGTTTTCAAAGGTAAGAGCAAGAATGATACCAGGACATGGGAATGTTAAGTGGCTCTCTGTTAAAACAGTGACTAAAAATGAGTCATGAAGAAAAGCCAAGTTCTGCCAAAGATTCTCAAAGAGATCTAAACAGAGGCATGGCTCACATCAGTGAAAGAAATTTAAGGTGAACAATTAGTAACTAAATCCACTCATTGATCAAATTAACTGATTTGTCTATCTTTTCATTTAATCTTACTAGATGCCCTCATGGAGGATTCTTTCCCTTTACTAAGTATTCTGTTAGTAATAAAGTCTTAATTTGAAATTCATCTGACAGAGGGAATAATGCTTTATTTCCATACAATTCTGGCATTTCTCCCTCCTAAGATAGGAGCTTTTAAAGTAATTTTTCCAAAAGTTATCATAGGTTTGTGCCAATCCAATTGGAGTCACTTTCGGCCAACTTAACTGACTTGAAAGGCTGCCATCTGGGGCCACTGAACAGGGTGAGGCTCTCTGGCTCAACTAAGAAATGAATCCATAACTATGGCCTCATTAATGTGCTCTTCTAATTTTAAAAGCCTACTACACAAATATAGTTCTCACTTAATCAGAGTAACAAATGAGAACAAAATTTGTTGTAAAATCACTGCCAGTTCCTAATAAAAATCAAACAAAAACATCAAGAAGTAAAGTCCAGATCTAGAAAAGAATAAGTTCTGAGTGAATTCTGAACAGAATAAAAAAAAACAATGATAAACAACAGATCTGCTGGGTCCTCAGGTTTAGAGATGATGCCAAAGTGAATCAACATCAACAAGAGCTTTCTGCTGCTGTGCTTTGGAGTACCATATTTCTTTCATTATAAGAAATAAGAAGAAACTGTGAGTGAAAATTGAAAGCTCTCTATCTTCTTAATTACCATTTTTAACCTACTGGAGGTATTTTAAATTATCAGGAGTGGAAAAAATAAGTCTTGCAAATTTTCTGTAAATAAGGCTGCCAAAGTAAGACTTTATGAAACAGAATTTTTGCAGAAACCGAGTGTCTACTCAATGAATATGAACAAGATACACACTTCATACTTAGCTTCTTTTCTTTATGTAAGAAACTCATTGTCCTATATTCAAAATAATAGTAATATGTTTAAAATAGCAAAAATATGTTCAATAGCAAAGAGAAAACTTTACAGAAGTGAATATTTTTGTAAATGCTTTATTGTTGACTTTTGTTTTCAGAACATTCATTTCCCTTGAATTTTTCTCTTCTAAAATTCCAATGCCATTACCCACTACCCACTTACCCACTGAACTCTTTCTTGGGAAGGCAGGCAGGAAGGAAGGAAGGAAGGAAGGAAGGAAGGAAGGAAGGAAGGAAGGAAGGAAGGAAGGAAGGAAGGAAGGAAGGAAGGAAGGAAGGAAGGAGGAAAAGAGAGAAAGGGGAAGGGAAGGGAAAGGGGAAGGGAAAGGGAAAGGGAAAGGGAAAGGGAAAGGGAAAGGGAAAGGGAAAGGAAATAAAACATTTAAGCAAAGCCAACAATGTGTAATTTTAAGGAATTTGATCTTTCTAGACATTTTCTGAATTGCTTGGAGCTACTCAAGACAATTATTACACCCTACATCTTACTATCACATTCCTTTGAAAGCTTAGTCTTCAAGAAAAGGTGTACATATTTGTTGCTGTTCAGTCATTTTCAGTCATGTCTATCTAGCTCTTTATAACCCCATTTTCGTGGCAAAGATACTGGAGTGGTTTGCTATTTCCTTCTGCAGCTCATTTTATAGATGATGAAACTGAGGCAAAGAGGATTAAGTGACTTGCCCAGAGTTACAAGTGCCTAAAGCTAGATTTGCATTCTGGAAGATGAGTCTTCCTGGAGTAGCACTCTGTACTCTGCCACACCTAGCTGCCCACAATAATTGTGTACACATTGTCCACACTAAATTCATTCTTTGGAACAGTCAAACAATGGAAGTTAAAAGTTATCTTCTTTAAGTTGCTTGAAGTTAACTGGTCTAAACTTTAAGATGTTCACTTAAAAATATTAGAGGAAGGGAGTTTTGTCAGATAAAAAAAGAGGACAGATAGTACAGACACTCTCACATCATCAGGACATGTATTCAGAATTGTTTTCTTAGTAGGAGGTGATAGATCACTACACAAAGTCATTTTATACCATAACAAATCAAATGAATTTGCAAGATAGCCAGCCTAGGTTGGCAAGAAAATATGTAGCTGTAGAAAAGTTTTATTCCTCTTTGAAACTAATGAGGCTACCAGTTATTGTAGTTTATGACATTTATACCCCTCTAAAAAATGTTATCTAATCAACTCCTGATTCCAATTCTCATTCAGATATCTCATCAAATAAGTAAAGTCCAAGTTCCCTGCTTTCTCTATAAGTCTAAGAATCTAATTATGCCTCTGGAACCCTCATTACCACTGCCCTAGACCAAAGCAACTTTCTCTTTACCAGGTTCTCAACCTCCAGTCTCTCTCCTTTCTGGTTCTCTTTTTGTACTGATTAATTTTCTCCACTAAACTCTGTTAGTTGCCTAATGACTTCTGAATGAATTCCAAACTGAATAATTGCCCTCCACAGTCTAGTTCCGATCATTCCATCTAGGTTTATTTGATATTAAATTTTGACAATTTAATACATAACTCAAAAATCAACAGAAGCAACAAACAATAACTGTACATGATGCAGAGCAACTCAAAACACAGACTCCACAAATCAGAAATTTATCTTTAGAATTAGAAAACACAAAGATGCAGATCTGGAGGAAAGACCATGAAATAGTAATCTCAGTATTACTGACATCTCAGGAGACTTAGGGGGAAAAAATAAACTGAAAACTATCTTCCAGGAAACCGTCAAAGAAAATTTCCCAGAATTGGAAAAAATAGGCAACAAAACACAACAGGACCTTGAAAAGGAAGAATTCAAGATTTAAATTTCTTTATATAAACATCTGATTATGTCACTCCTCTGCTTTAAACTCTTTTTTAGCTCTCTAGGACACAGTATAGTTAAACTTCAACCTTAAAAGTTAATGGGAAAAAAATATTTTAGACTGTGAAAAGTAATAATCCCTTAGTCAGGGTCCATAATCATAATCACAGTAGATTTTTTTAAAGAAAATGAAAAAGAATCAAAAAACTTGGAACACAATACCTAAAAATTAAGAAACACAGGCCATAAATTTAATTCATTTCAACAGGCATTTATTAAGCACTCCCTGCTTGCAAATATTGTGCTAGGCACCTAGCATGCAAAAAGAAAATAAAAATACATACAGTCCCTGTCCTCAAAGAGCTTACATTACACAATGTTATTGGGAGTGTGGACCCAAGAGTTATCTATCTAGCAAATTTCTTTATGCTTTTATATTGCAAGAGATGATAATTTGAAAAGCATTCAAACTTTGTAATGCTGAAAGAGGCATACATTCAAAGAAGTTTTCAAAGTCAAAATTCTCTGAATAAAACAAGTATAAAAATTCGCACTTCAGAAATCAAGATAAACCAGTTTCTAAGAAGACATGAGAACTCTTAAAGTAATGTATTCACTAAATGTTAAAAGAATGCTATTTCAGAGAAGGAGAGAAAAACAAAGGGGTGGAGAAGAAAGGGGGAAAAAAAGCAAAAAGCCAAGCACCAATTATTAATTTTAAAAGTTCTTAGTTAGGGGTGGCTAGGTGGCACAGTGAGTAGAGTGCCGGCCCTGGAGTCAGAAGGACCTGAGTTCAGATCCAGCCTCAGACACTTAACACACACAAACAAAAACCTAGCCATGTGACCTTGGGCAAGTTACTTAGCCCCAATTGCCCTCCAAAAAAAAAAAAAAGGCAAAAAAAAAAGTTCTTAGTTTAAGGGGGGAAAATCTACATAATTATTAAGAGGCAAGAGTTTTGAGTGATATTAGTACAATAACAAAAATATTAATAAGAAAGCAAGCATTTGGGGGCAGCTAGGTGGCACAGTGAATAGAGCACAGGCCCTGGAGCCAGGAGGACCCAAGTTCAAATTTGACCTTAGACACTTAACACTTGCTAGAATTGTGACCTGGGTCAAGTCATTTAACCCCAACTACCCTCCCCTCCCCCCTCCAAAAAGTTAAAAAAAAAAAAGAAAGAAAAAAAAGAAAGCAAGCATTCCATTCCAACTAGAATGACGGAATCAGTGACACATCTAATATTCATATAAGGCTAAATGTAAATGGTCAAGAGTCACGGGTTCAAAATCCAACAACATTTTGTTCACAGGAAACATTTAATGAAGAGACATTTAAATAAATTTAAAAATCAAGCAGTACTCCAAAATTTACCATACTATCAACAAATCACAAAAAAAGAAGAATGACATCAGAAAAAGTTTAACTACAATTAAAAAGCATTACCAAAGAGAAAGATATTATCTTACATGGAAAAGTCCTATGCAAAATGACAATATAAAAAATTTTTAATGAAAATGCATATAGTTACTCTAAATTCATGTGCTCTAGTGAAAATCTCACAATTTTAAAAGAAACAGGTACAATATCAATAATAATGGGAGATTTTAACACCTTCTTTACAAGAATATGACAAATAAATTACTAAATTCAACAGAGCAATTGGCAGGGCGGAAGACTTTGGAGAGCAACATGGCAATGTAAAGTGAGTCACAAAAGCAATCGTACTTTGGTGTTCTATCCCAAATAGAATCCTACAAAGGAAAAAATACACAAATCTGTACAAAAATATCCCCCGTTACGTTATTTGTAACAGCAAAGAAAGATGGAAACAACTACATACATGATGGTACATTAACATCATGCAATGAAATACTATGGTACCTCAAAAGATTATAAGGAATACAAGAAAATATAGGGAAACTTACAGGAAATGAGTCAAAGTAAAATCAGGAGAACCAGAACTACATATAAGCTGATCATAATTATTTAAAAAAAAAAGAGAAAACAAAGAGCAATAGAACTTAAAGTAGACATTAAAAGAGTAATAATAATAGCAATACTAATAACAACTAGCATTCATGAAGTACTTTAAGGTTTGCAATTCATTTTACATTTTATCCTCACTATAACCCTAGGAAGCAGATGCTCTGATTATCCCCATTTTTCAGATGAGAAAACTGGGGAGAAGTTAAACAACTTGCCCCAGGTCACAAAGCTAATGTCTGAGGTTGAATTTGAACTTGAGTCTTTCTGACACTAGAGCCAAAGTTGAACAAACATTTTGAGGGGAAGGGTTCATTTTGGTCTAAATTTGCATGCATCTATTTTATCTTCTTAAAAAAATATGTTTTTTGTAATTTTTCCCTTTTTGTCATCTTTGCTGCTTTTATGGGTGTGTGGTGAAATTTCACATTCACTTTAATTTGTATCTCTCAAATTAGTGATAATTTGGAACAGTTTTTCATGTGCTTATAAACAGTTCATGTTTCTTCCACGGAAAACTGTTCATGTGCTTATTAGATATGGCTCTTTTTCTTAAAAATTTAATCAGTTCCTCATAGATCATAGAAATGAAGTCTTTAGGGCACCTAGGTGTCGCAGTGAATAGAGCACCAGCCCTGGAGTCAGGAGGACCTAAGTTCAAATCCGGCCTCAGACACTTAACACAAAACTAACCGTGTGACATTGGGCAAGTCACTTAACCCCAATTGCCCTCCAAAAAGCAAAAAAGAAAAGAAAAGAAAAGAAATTAAGTCTTTATCAGAGAAACTTTGTGCAAAGATTTTTTCTTTTACTTAATCATTTCCCTTTTAATATTATTTGACTTTATTTGGCTTATGCAAAACCCATTATAATTTTATGTAATCAAAATTATCCATTCTATCTCCTGTGATCCTCTCTATTCCTTTTTTAGTCATGAACTTTTCTCCTATTTATGGATTTGATACGTGATTTTTTTTCCATGATTCTCTAATTTGTTTATGATTTGACATTTTATATCTAAGTCATGTACCCATTTGGAACTTTTCGTTGAGTTGTTTTGGTCGTATCTGACTTTTCCTGACCCCATCTGGGTTTTCTTGGCAGAGATACTAGAATGGCTTACCATTTCCTTCTCCTCATTTTACAGATGAGCAACTGAGGCAAAACAGGGTTAAGTGACTTGCCCACATAGCTAGTAAGAGTCTGAGGCTAGATTTGAACTCAAGAAGATTCAGGCCTGGCACTGCATCACCTCACTACCCATCTGGACAATTATCTTTGTATAAAGTATGAGGTATAGGGGTAAAACAGGCATATTAATGTACTGCTGTTGAACTTGTGAGTGGGTACAACCATTTCAGAAAGCAATTCGAAATTACATTTAAAAAGTTGCTAAATAGTATGTGTGCCCTTTGACCCAGGTATGCCATTGCTAGGGCAATATCCAAGAGATCAAAGTAAAAAGAAAAAGTTCTTTATGTTTAAAAATACTTTCTGCAGCTCTTTTTCTGCCCCCCCCCCAAAAAAAAAGAACTGAAAACAAGCAAGATGTCCATCAATTGAGGAATGGCTAAATAAGGTATGGTATATGAATGTGGAATACTACCATGTGTGTAAGAATTGAGGAAATAGATGATTTCAGAAAGATGTGGAAAGCTATATGAAATGATGCAGAGTGAAGTAAATAAAATAAATAAATAAATATATACTTTAACAACATTACATACATGAACATTTTGAGTACTTTTATATTGATTTATAAACTGATCAAAATTGAAATGAGAAGAACAATTCATGCAACAACACAGTAAAAACAAACATCTTCAAAAGATGGAAGAACTATGATCAAAACAATAAACATTGATGAGTCCAGAGTATGGATGATGAAATATGCTTTCCATGAAAGATGATAGATTTTGGAAACAGAATAAAACATATATATTTTTGAACACAGAAATTGAAGAAATTTGTGTTGCTCACCAACGCATGTTTGTTACAAGGAATTTTTTCTTCTGTTTTTCCAATAGGGGCATGGGGGAAAAATAGATTTCTATTAACTATTTTTTTAATTAGAGAGGTGGGGTGCTGCTACAGATGTGAAGTGTTACATGTACTTTGATACTTTACTGTGTGTACTAGTTTTATTTAACTTTTGCTTTATTACAAAAGACTTCTGATGAAGCGGAAGACCTATAAATGTAATCTAAAAATATGCCAATAAAACTTTTAAAAATAAAAACAAGGGCAGCTAGGTGGCGCAGTGAGTAGAATGCTGGCTATGGAGTCAGAAGGATCTGAGTTCGGATCCTGCCTCAGACACTTAACAAAAACCTAGCCGTGTGACCTTGGGCAAGTTACTTAACCCCAATTGCCCTCCAAAAAGAAATATATATATATATATATATAATAAAATAAAAACAAAGCTAATATTTAATGCAGGATTTTATTCTATATTATGCATATTTATTTCAAAACTGCTCTATCTTGACTATTATCAAATTTGTAATTTTTGAAAAATTTCAATAATAATATTAATTAGTTCATTGGTCTTAACAAATAGATGTTTTTAAGACCAATCAATATAGAAAGGTAAAGGTCACAAATCTATGTAGGCTAGAAGAGAAAAACTTATTTGAATCTCAAGGAAAGCAAGTTACCTTAAAATTTACAAGAAAAATATGTTCACACACACACACCCTTTTTTGCCATTTGTCACTTTGTTGATATTTATAAATCTTTGTGAACACAAATTTAGCCGGCGTCAATACTGTTATATAAGTAAAATAAACTTAAATCAAAAATGCCATTTCAAGGTGGGACCACTGGTTGAGACCATATGACTGGAGTGCCTCTGCCACCTAGTGGCAACATCCCAGAACTTCAAGTGTACAACTGAGAAATATAAACGGCGGAGTGCAACACAGTGTGTCTGCTTTAAAGTTTTATTTAAAGACTTACATTTCTAAACTTGAAGATATGAAGCACTAGGGTTACAAATAATAAAATGGTCTTTCCTACCAAAGTTTCCAGATTATCTAGAGATTCAATGAAAAGAGGGCTGGGCCCAGGGTTAAAAATATGGATTTGACCACTTATTCTTCCTGTGACCTTGAATTCAGCCTCTCTCTAGGTCTGTTTCCTCATCTGTAAAAAAAAGACTGGACCAGAAGATCTCTCACTCTATCACCCTGTGATTCTAGTAAAGGGGAACCAAAAAAGGATGATCTGTCATTTAGAACAACTGTACACCTTTGGCAAAAGACCGACTTTAGATATTTTTCTCTCTAGATAGATAGATATTCGATATAGATAGACAGATATACATACATATATACACACCTATATATGTATATATAGACACATACACCTATACAAAGGTACATAATATGCATACATATATATTATAATATATGCACATACATACATTTACATGTAATATATACATACATTTTGAACCAAATAGGTAAAATGTAAGATTAGAAATATACACAATTTGATCTATACACAATTATAAGCTAAATTAGGAAAGCTGTTCATACTCAAAGCATGTGCTATTTAGATTTTAATAGGGCACATATATTTTCAATGTTCTATTTTCTAAATTTTATAGTAAATTCAGAAGTTGTTCATTATTCTTGGACTTAGGACAGAAATTAAAATTAAAGATTTGCCTCATTTAGGCACCTACTTCTGAAAAAATAATTTTTCACTTATCAAATCTAACCACTCAAGCCAGGAACTACAACCCAAATATCAATAACAATTCTTAGCCATAATAATGGTCTATTAACTATATTTCCCTCTGGGCAAAACAAAAGCAAAACAGGAACCACTGTTTCTGTAAAAGGTTCTTATCAGTACAGAAATAACATTCTAGAGAAAATTACAGTATAATCATAATTACTTTGTAATCTGATAATTACCCTAACATTTCCTTCAAGATTTTTTTTGTCCTCCATCACAATTCATCTCTTTCAATCTCACCAGGACTGTGATCAAAAAACCACTGGACTAGACATTAGCAGTTCTGGTTCCAAATGAACAAAACTGTGGGAATTTCATGAAGTTACACTCTTTAAACTTCAGTTCACTCCTCTGTAAAATCCTCTATGGGACAACTATAGGAAGTTCATGATATTTGAAGTTCAGTGTAACTTTTTTAAAAAATTGGAATGGTGTGGAAATTCCCTCCTCTAATTATCATCAGCATCTCATTTATAAGTGTGGTCTGAAAGAGCTAAGGATGTGAAGGACCCCTGGCCATGCAGCCAGCAACATCAAAGGCAGAACTTGAGTGCAGGTTCTCCTGACACTAAGCTGCATTCACTATGCCACACAGCCTCTCTACGAAGCACTCATGTAAAAGGGAATATAAATTAAGATGAGTTCAATATTCATTCCAAGACAGCAAACTTGGATTTCTCTACTCTATGAAAAGACAGTTCACGACATTTCCTCAAGTGAAACACTATCATACAAAAATGGTTAGTCCCTGTCATCCTTCCTGGAATACAATATATTCAAAATTTATTCAAGATACCAAATAACCTCAGAATGATGCTAAGTAAAAATTATCAGATATCAGGACAGTGAATTGTCAGTATATCAAAATTCTACACTATGTATTCAAAAACAAAATAATAAATCTTACAATCTTGCAAATGAAACTTTATAAACTGTGCAAAATATCCTCAACTAAACAAGCTGACAAATAACCTAACTCACAATGGAGTCAAAACACAAGGAGCTGGATATATACTTCCAAAACTTTCCCAGCCTTGCTTCCTCCAACTCTATGCAAAAAAAAAAGAATATAATTTTCTGTATAGTTCAGTTAGAAGAAACAAGCAATCTATTTCTTCCAATAAAATGGATTTTCCCAAAAGCCATATTCAACTACATGTAATAGTACATTTGAAAACTTCTTATATTTGATTCCTGTATCAATACAACTTGCATGTGATTTATACAAAACCTAGTATTAGTTCATTTTTCAGCTAAATTACATTATAGCTATTTCTCTAGTTGTCATTTTTAAACTCCCTTCCCTTTTGTTCATTTTTTACCTCCTGACTTCTCACTGATTCACAAGGGTTGTTTAATAAATGCTTGCTAATTTATATGTGGTGAGGAGCAGCTAGGTGGCACAGTGAATAGAGCACTGGCCCTGGAGTGAGGAGGACCCAAGTTCAAATCCGGCCTCAGACACTTAATACAAAAAACTAGCCGTGTGACCTTGGACAACTCACTTAACCCCAATTGCCCTTCCTTCCCTCCAAAAAGCAAGATAATAATAATAATAAATTATGTGGCAATATATGTGGTAAAATATGAGCACATTCAAGGGCAAGATAAGTGAGACACTGAGTAAACCTAGAATCTCTTCCCCCAAAACCCCATTTGGAGAATAGCTTTGGGGCAGACTTTTGTGGGTTGCTAAATGAAAACATTAATGTGGGGCTTAAAATTCTGCATCCATTTTACATTTAGAGTCCCCTATTCAACTCTGATTTTCTGACCCATATTTTACAATATGCCACTTGGAAAACATATTCATAACAATAATCAATGGGACAGAAAAGTCAGTTTCCAGCTCTCCTATATCTCTAGCCTCCATTTCTATTAAACTTAAAAACATAGGAGTGAGGGAGGAGAAAGAAAGTGAGCAAGAAAGAGACAGAGATGGTATGTAGATGTGTGTGTGTGTGTGTGTGTGTGTGTGTGTGTGTGTGTGTAAACTGCTGAAGTGAATTCAATTGAATGGAAAAGTCTTTGGCCCTAATAACCTATGAAATAGCATCATCATAATAACATGAGTTGTTACAAAGTTATGAATTTCAGCCTTTTAGGCAAAGGAAATTGGGATAAAAACCTTACAAATAAAAGCTCACATATGTAGTACTTACATATGTAATATCACTGAACCCCACCATAACTCTGTGGTGTTAATCCTCATTTTACAGATGAGTAAACTGAGGCTAACAGGTTTTGTGACTGCCCAGCATCGCACTAAGAGTCCAAGGCAGCGTTTGAACTTATGTCTTCCTAACTCTAAATCAAGCACTATTATATATCCCCAAGTCACATAGCTGCCTAGATACAGAATTAAGAGTGAAACTAAGTGAGAAAAAGGTGAAAGTGGATAGAAGTCACATTAAGGGAGAAATACTAAGTATCCCATTGCAAAGAAAGACTCCCTAGCCCAGCCCATGACCCATACAAACCACCCCTTATCTGGTCAGAAAAAATTCTGTAACAGTGAATGAGATGCTGTGGGAGATCAGAGGACTAGATGGGCAGCAAGCAGGAATTTATCTGTCACTGAGACCCCCCCAGAGGTGTCATGATTTTCCCTAGGTCACATGGCTGACTAGTCAGAGGCCAAGGTCAGATCTGAAGTCAGACTTACTTGACTCCACCTTACAAGCTCCATTCTCTGGACTCTATTTATAAAAATCATTGTGGATGGCTTTTTTCTTGTTCAGCCGGCCAAGATGCCAAAAGGGAAGAAGGCCAAGGGGAAGAAGGTGGCTCCGGCCCCTGCTGTAGTAAAGAAGCAGGAGGCCAAGAAAGTGGTCAATCCTTTGTTTGAGAAGCGTCCCAAGAACTTTGGCATTGGTCAGGACATCCAGCCCAAAAGGCACCTTACTCGATTTGTCAAATAGCCTCGGTACATCAGACTGCAGCGTCAAAGATCTATCCTTTATAAGCGTTTGAAGGTTCCACCTGCAATTAACCAGTTCACCCAGGCTTTGGATCGTCAAGACAGCTACTCAACTGCTTAAACTGGCTCACAAGTATAGACCCGAGACAAAGCAAGACAAGAAGCAAAGGCTGCTGGCTCGGGCTGAACAAAAGGCTGCAGGCAAAGGAGATGTCCCCACTAAGAGACCACCTGTTCTCAGAGCAGGTGTCAACACTGTTACTACCCTGGTAGAAAACAAGAAAGCACAGTTGGTGGTGATTGCACATGACGTGGACCCAATTGAGCTAGTGGTCTTCCTACCTGCCTTGTGCTGAAAAATGGGGGTTCCTTACTGTATTATCAAAGGTAAAGCGAGACTTGGTCGCTTAGTTCACAGAAAGACCTGCACAAGCATTGCCTTCACACAGGTTAACCCTGAAGATAAGGGAGCCCTGGCTAAGCTGGTGGAAGCCATCAAAACCAATTATAATGACAGATATGATGAGATCCGTCGTCACTGGGGTGGCAATGTTCTGGGTCCAAAATCAGTGGCTCGTATTGCCAAGCTGGAAAAGGCAAAAGCTAAGGAACTTGCAACCAAATTGGGTTAAATGTATATTTGATTTTTCCCTACATAAAAATAAAAATTTAAACAAAATGAAAAAAAAATCATTGTGGATGAAGATATTTTTTGTTTTTGTTATACTTGCTTATTCACTACAGAGAGAATGGGCATCCACTCTGTGTACAATGACTAGGTTCTGGTAATTTCCATTGTTCCATTTTAACAAAATTTTCCTACAACAAAATACTTTGGTGTCCTATAGAAACCCTTATGGGATTTTACCCTTCAGGAAAATTAAAGGAACAAGAAAAGGATTTTATGAATTATTCCACCACTTCTAATTCCAAATAAGAAAATTAAAGGTACAATTTGATCTTCAATGTCAAGAAAAAGATCCAAGTAAGTAAAAACAGTCATGATTTACAATTTAAGAAACGACCATAATGATGTTATTTTGGAGCTCATTCTATATTGGTGCTCACCTTGGTATTGGCCATGTCCACAATATACTGGTCTCCTTTCACACACTCCATCACTAGGAAGCCATCTCTGTCAAGCACTTTAGCCTGAGAGTTTCCAGATACCACAAGAATGACATCTCCTGTGCTACTGTACTGCAGTGACTTAATTTGGTGACTGTGAAGAAAAGAAAACACTCAGATAAAATAAAGCAAGGTAGCTAAAGCTTCTTCAGTGATTGGGGATAGGGGGAATATTCACCAAAAAAAGCACCAGGCATGAGCTTCCTGAAGCCTTTAAGAGACCTTTAAAAAAAAAAAAAAGGATGAAGCAACACACCCAAAGGCAATGGGAAAAGGTTTTCATGATTAAAAAAACTTCATATGAAACATACAGATAAAAATATCCTCAATGAAGACAAAAAAAGGTAAACAGGTGATTTTCGGTCACACTAGGAATGCCTTTGGGAGGCGATATGTTTATATTTAAGCAAGTATATTTCTGGTTACATTTAGAAAAGTTTTATTATTTTTTTCTTTATGTAGCAACTACTTTTTTAGGACTGAATCTGCAGATTTTGCTCACAATGGTGATTTCTGGTGGGGAAACCTTTTCCAAAAATGAAAGGCAATGAGTGTAGTGGAATGGAGAGAGTTGAGTGTGGAGTCAAAAGACCTGGGTTTGAACAGAAGTTCTGCTTAATACCTGTGGGACCTGGAGAGCCCAGGATGTGTGAGCTGTCAGCAGACTGAAAGGGTGGGGGGCAGCAGCTAATATGAAGGGCTTTGAACTGGAATGAGGAGAGGTTTGTGGGAAAGAGGTCAACCAGCAGGCATGAAGAGAAGCAGGGTAGTGGTAGTAAAAAATGAGAGAAGGGGACATATCCGAGAGATGCTACAAAGCTAAAATAGATTGGCCTTGGCAACATAATAGACATGAGTGGTAAGAGTGACAAGTAAAGGATGATAGCCAAGTTATGAGCCTAGGGGACTGGGAGGATGGCAATGCCCTCAATAGTAAGAGGGAAATGTGGAAGGGAGAAGATTTGGGGAAAAGATTATGAGTTCAGTTTTGGATATGTTGAGTTTAAGATGAGTAAAGAAACAGCAAATAACTCCAGCAAAAGGCAACAAAGCTCAGGTCCCAGCATTGACAGTGCCCAGGACAAGGTGGCAGCAAAACTCCTGCCAGGGGAAGAAGAGGGGAAACCTGTGGCACAGACACCACCACAGTTAACTAAACACTCACTAAACACAAAGGTATTGTTTACCCAGCACAGGGGGCCAAGGATAGGGCTCAGCAGTCATAGCACAGCATTACAGCATTTTGACCAGAGGTGGTATCTAGTACTGGAAGGCAGAATCAGGCCCTGGCAGAAGGTGCAATGTTCAGGAGGAGAATCAGCTGGATCACACTTGAGAAATTACAGTTCTTTCAATGATTCCAACCTGTTCCCTGCTACACGTCTAATTTCTTTATACTCATACTCTCCTTATAGACATTATATGAAAACTGATCATGGAAAGCCCATGATGAATGAATTAAAAATCACTTGGTAAGCACCTACTATGCACAAAGCACTGTGCTAAGAGATGCTGTTCCCAGGGCCCTTGGCCGCAGGGTCTTGGGCCACCTCTACTGGGGTCAGAAAGGAGGTGCTAGTAGTGGTTTGGACCATTTGGCACATGACACATTCTGTACATCAACAGGAAATCTGTTAAACTACTTAAAGTTTAACCAAAGAGAAACAGAATGATGCATAGTGGTTATAAATACAATTAACACATCACCAGTGATGACTTGCAAGTAAGGAACAACATAAAAGAAACTCTTAAGGACGTGTGTGACTGGAAAAGGAAGCGGGACAGTCACGTGAAAAGAATGGGATTAAACAGATGGATTGTCCAAGTGCTACACTGGTATGCATGGAATTTTAAAAGATTCATAGGAAGCACTCCAGAGTGCTGAGCAGATGTTTCTATGAAGGATTTGGGGAAAGACACGGACAAGCAAGACACAGGATGAAAGTGGATGGATCATAATTTTATGACTGAAGAGGGCACATACATCAATAAAGTCACAGATCTACCAAAGTACTTTATATTTTAATTTGCTAACTCAGCACTTGCAGTATCTTTTTTCACTCTGTAAGAAAGTACTATTTAAATAAGTACATCAGACTACAAAATTCTTACAGAACCTAGTGAACTGTTACTGAGATGCAGAAAAGACTCTAATTATAAATAATTATAGACTGAAGAAAGCTATCCAGACATCAAGTACTTATTAAACATGTACTACAGTACGTTTACCACTGTCTTGGGTATGATGTATATAAAAGAAGTCTAAGACACAGAGATCACCATCAGGAGTTTATAATCTAGTATAAAAAACAGGTTCTATATATCTAAGATACCTCTGGAAAAACTAATTTTCCAATGAAGCTGTTTTCTTATCAACATCAATACTGTCTCCCAATGGCTTCACATATTTCTTTCCAAACACAAGCTCCTTTTATGTGTGCAACTCTCTAGACAAAAGTTTAACCCCCTGGTTGAAAGTTTAACCTAACAGATCAGTTTTATCTGCCACAAAATAAACACTGCAGATTCCTAGACCTGTCCAAATAACAAATCATGCAATCAATTTAGCTTCCTAAGATTTTAATTCCCTCCCACAATATATGGCACAACCTCTCTATTTCTGCCCGTCTTCCAAGACTCTCAAACATGTCATTCCATAAATTCACCACAGAGGGTCCACTGTAGACCTTCTTCCATTTCACACGTCATGGATATCAAAGGAATACATAAACTGTCCATCAGTTAGTTACCACTCACTCTCACTATGTGACTGGCTCAATAATTTTTCCAGTCATGCATTTTTCTGCAATGTTCTTTATACGACTTTTCCCATAAAAGATTTCATTTGCAATATGGGACAGTCAGCTCTTGCCCTTTATGGGCCTCCTCTTTTTCACTGACAGTAGTTTGACTTCAATTCTTCAGAGATAAGAGTATTCTACTCCTTAAAGCCATACACCATCACTAGAAAGCTCTAAAATAATTTTAAAAGAATGCATTTTCAATGAAGGCTGCAAAATTTTAACAAGCATTTTAAGAGTCTGAAAGAAAAAACTGAGCAATCAAGAAACAAAATGTGTTGGTAACTAATTTCAAATACCAAATAAAGTAGAAAGGATTCTAGAAGCAAGCATCTTAAGTGGAAATGCCTAGTCTGATCTCTTAAGTTATTCAAAGATTAAATGATAGAGTATCACTTTCAAGATACTTTTCACCTGTAACTCTAAAAGAATGTGGCTACAGGTATATGTCTTCTTACTTTAAGGAAAGTGAAGAATGCCCCAAGTAGTGAATAAATACACAGAAGCACTAGACCAAAGCAAAGTCTTTCTAATTCCAAATGAAAAGCAAGTAAACTGATACCAAAGCAAATAACAAATTTAAAAGTAAAGATTATCAAAATCTCACTTGAGAACCAAACAATTCAAAAGCAATCATAAGAGATCAATCTCTACTCAGAATAAAAACTGACTCCTTTGAAGACTGGCTATCCCTATTTCCACCAAGTTGGAAGTATACAAGCTGCTCCTGGGCATAATAATGGCACAGAAGTTTTTTTTAAGCTATTGTTTTTCCAACATGAGCTACTTTACCTCTCCCTAGGCAAATCAATGACCTTCTGCTCTCAGACTTAGTTCAGACATCCAATCAGCTTTATCCTTACAACAGCACAGAACTCTCAAACTCAACTAACCAACCTCAAACTCCTTAGCAGCAGGTGTACACCACCAAACTTGATCATAATTACTTTTAAAAATACTTGCCTCCATGATTTTTCCCCAAATACAAGCATTTTTTAATGTGTGCAGTTCTGTGGGCAAAAGGCAAACCATTTAACAGAAAATGTATCCTAACACACTAGTTTTGTTGGTCTCAAGATAATATAAAGATCAGAGATATCTAGTTCTACCCAAATAATACGTTCTATAGTCAACAGAGCTTCCGAACTCTCAATTTCAAAGCTGACCTAAAAATAAATGATATTTCAGACATGTTTCCAATATATCAAGTCAATATCAATATCAGAAAAATATACAGAAATATTTTCAAAAAGGTATTTTATTTCAAATCAATGATAAATCAAAATGTCCAAACCATGAGATCAAAGGAACATTAGTCATAATAAAAATTTAAGTAGAAAAAAAATAGAATCTCAATTATTTTTTTTAATTTAATATATTTAGCATTCTTATCAGTTCCTGAGTCAGACTAGGCCATCTCTCTGTGAATATTTTTGTGGTGTCCAGACCACTGACAAAGGAACTTCATGTTAAGAACTTGCATTGTGGAAACTCTCCCTATAGATATAGATCAGCAACTAGTCTGTTACTTTAAGTCTTACAAAGTTGTCTGGGGCACTTAAAAGTTAAGTGCCTTGCCCATGGTCATACAGTTAGTATATGTCTAAAAAAGGACACAAACTCAAGTTTTCTCCATTCTATACATTATGCCAAACTCTGTGTGCATATCCATATATACACATGTACATACATGCACATTCACATAACGGATACATATATCCATAAACAAAATTTTATATGTACTTATAAATTTATTCATCACATTGCTCTTCTCTAGACACATTAGCCAGGCATCTGCTATCAAGAATTACACATTGTCCATTACTTGTGAAATTCTGAAATTCTAGATGACTGTTCTCAAATTATCAGCACTTCAAAAAGCTACTTCCACAGTGCTGAGATCCACTGCATCAATTCCAAAGGCAATGACAACTCAAAGGAAGCTCTTAGTGCCCTCAGCAATTAGTCATAACAAAAAAAAAAAAGTAGTTTCATCAGAAGTCAGAAAAGATCAAAGCAGCTCAGAGAGCCCAAGCTCTAAAATATTTGTTTCACTTAGGAGAGAAGTTTAGAAAGGCAGAGGCAGAACTAAGCTCAGAGTGCAGAATCACTGCTAAGAGATCCCACATAAAACAGAGACTTCTCCAGGAGATGTAGGAAGGATGCCATACAGTGAAGTTCTGATCTTGTTCCCATATTTAAATCAATACCACTTGAGAAAGTTGAAAACAAGCACATGTCATTTGAAATCCTGAAAACATTATGACCGGGGGGGGGGGAGGGAACAAAATGAACACATAGACAGAATTATTAATAAGTGAACTGTGTGAAATGATAAACTACTGCAAAAATGTAATAAACAAGTGAGACTCCAGACTACATTCTTCCTAACAGTACCCACATGAGTAATAATATAATGACTGTAAAGCAGATAAACAGATTTTATTCAAGAGACCTTAATTTTTTTTCAAGTCAGGAAAACTGGAGTTCAAATCCAGCCTCAGAAACTTACTAGCTATGTGACTCTGGGCAAATCATTTAACCTTGGTCTGCCTCAGTAAAATGAGGATATAATGGTGCTTACCTCACACGACTGCTGTGAGGATCAAATGAGATAATACTTGTAAAGCATTCTGAAAACTTTAAAGCACTAAATATAGTTATTATCATTATTATTACATTAGAACATATTTTACATTATACCTCTATTTTGTCACTTCCCTTCTCTTCAAGGTCTTCAGGCCCACCAAAAAGATGTGTGTGCCTAAGGATTCCTTTGCCACCTCCTCCTTAATTGCACAGACCACAGAGTGAAAAGGATGAAACCCGAAGTCATTGGACTCAGGGTTAAAGAGAATTAAAGAGCCTGCTCAAATGCTATCACATCAGCTTCTCAAATTCCTGACTAAACAACTAATATTGTGATCAAAGAGAAGAAACAGAACGCCAATCTGAGAGTAACCAAGAGTCATATGGAAGTAAATAAATGTACTCTCAGGCAGTAACACTCATATCAATCCAAAGGATTAGTGACATTGCACAATTCTTTCTATGAAGTTATTCCTGGGGAGGAGGAAGGTGGAGAGTGAGGAGTCATTTTTAAAGCATGTGCTGCCCAGCTAGCAGAACAAGCTGGGACACGCATTGCAGATAAATAAATACAGCTGTTCAGAGCTGTCACTTGAGGCTCAAGAGCCACAGAATCTCGTTCCAGTTACTATGACCTCGCCACAGGAATTACTCAATATTGGGAGCAAATCACTACTACCAATTGCAACTTTGTTCCTAAAATACTATAAAGGAAGATACACATACATATGAGGCTTTGTTTCCATCCTTATTGATCAAAATTCCCAGACTTTCTACTTTCAGTCAGAAACTGAAAAACTTTTCTCAAAATATGCCTTAGGTCTACGTGCTATGTTCTCATCCAGGCAAGGAAACAATAATTTGAGGAAGTCAATCAACAAGCATTTATTAAGCCTCTGCTATGTGCCAGGCACAATGGAAATATAAAGAAAATCCCATTCTTCCCCAAAAAAGTCAGCCCCTACTCTATGGATTACATTCCATATTAAAGCATCCCAAATTATAAACTTTCTGTAATTCCTTATATAATTCAACTTACATCCCAAATACATAATATGTATTAATTAGTAATTAGTATTAGTTAATTAATTAATTAGTATTAATAGTAGTAAAGAAAGATTATGCTGTTTGATTCAAAAAGCTAAAGTTTCTGTTAGATAATTAGAAAGTAAACTTGATGACAAATGTGTGCCTCAGGGTTAGCTTCTAAAAGAAGCTAATATGACAATATGCTTCACTGATTGGCATAGAAAATGTACATAGCTGGGGTAGTTGGTGGCTCAGTGAATAGAGCACCGGCCCTGGAGTCAGGAGGACCTGAGTTCAAATCTGGTCTCAGACACTTAACACAAAAACTAGCCGTGCAGGGCGGCTAGGTGGCGCAGTGAGTAGAGCGTCGGCCCCGGAGTCAGAAGGACCTGAGTTCGGATCCGGCCTCAGACACTTAACCCACACAAACAAAAACCTAGCCATGTGACCTTGGGCAAGTTACTTAACCCCAATTGCCCTAAAAGGGGCGGCTAGGTGGCGCAGTGAGTAAGAGCACCGGCCTTGGAGTTGGGATGACCCGAGATCAAATCCGGCCTCAGAAAATAAGCACCCACACATAAATAATGACTAGCCGTGTAACCTTGAGCAAGTTACTTAACCCCAATTGCTTTAAAAAAAAAAAAAACTAGCCGTGTGACCTTGGTCAAGTCATTTAACCCCAATTGCCCTCCAAACAAAAGCAAAAAAAAAAAGAAAAAGAAAATGTACATCGCTGCCTATTTGATATACAAAATAAGATGCAGCCACAGAACACTATGCCTTGAGAATACAATTCTAACCCAAGATGAAATATTTTGTTATTAACACTATAAATTCACATTATTCAACTTAAACTGGGCCCTCATCACAAGGCAGACCTCCCCACATGATTCACTTGAGGCAGCTACATGACAAATAGATAAAGTGCCAGGTCTGGAGTCAGGAAGACTCCTTTTCCTAAGTTCAAATCTGGCCTCAGACACTTACTAGCTGTGTGACTCTGGGCAAGTCATTTCACCCTGTTTGCCTCAGTTTCCTCATCTGTAAAATGAACTGGAGAAGGAAATAGCAAATCACTCCAGTATCTTTGCCAAGAAAAGCCCAAATGGGATCACAGAGTCAGACATGACTGAAATAACTGAACAACAAAATGATTTCCTTTTTGTCAGCCCCCCACAAAAGTCATCCCAATCTTTTCTTCATTTCTCAAGTATTCTACACATCCCCCTCTCAGCTGAAGAATAAACTGCAGCTACCACCATGAACTCCTTTTCCCCTTCTCCTCATCTCAAACCCAAATATCTTCCAAGCTTTACTATTTTTTACTATTCTTCTGATCACTTATGTTCATAATACTGGGTATTATTCTTGATTCCTATTCATACACAAAGAATTGCCAAACATTGTCATTTCTATCACCACCATCCTACTATATTTGATACCTCTCTATTTGCATAGCCATCATGTTAGTTCAGGAGCTTCACCTCTCACACTGATTTCTAAAAGTTTCTGAAGGGTTTCCCTATCTCAAGACTCTCCCCACTCCACTCTATCATCCACACAGCTGCCCAAGTGACTGACTGCAAGCAGAGATCTATGTCACTCTTGTAAAGGATAAAGGTCTTTGATCCCTCCATTGCTTCTAGGATATAACATAAATTCTTCTGCTTAGCTCTTTGTAACCCGGCTCTATCATTTTATATTCATTCCCCTCCAATACACTGTGAGTGCCAGGGAAACTGCCCTTTTCTTTCCTCTCCTCTCTCACACACAAGACTACATCTCCCTGCCTACGCCAGGGCCTTCTCCCCACATTTGGAATGTATGTCCTCATCACCTCCATCTCACAAATCCCTCTCTTCTTTCAGAAGACCTCAAGCAATATTTTGTTACTGCTTCTATTTCCTTTCCTAATGCCATCCAACCACTAGCACACTCCTTCTTTGTCTGTTATTTCACTACCTCCTGCTAAATGTATTCACTTTATGTTTACTGTTTATATGGTGTACATTGGTGTGTCCCTTTTAGAACAGAAGCTACTTAGGAATTAATATGGCATAGTCAGAAGAAGTATTTTAGCTTAACTTGCCCAGCACATCTCCTCAATAAAGATACAAAATATGCACAAGACGGAATTCATTTTTCCAGTCCAGGGTGATTTAGGGAGCAGAGACATCTGTGGACATTAGGGACAGGATCTGGTCAGGGGTACTCAGGGTTGCAGGGAGCATGCCAGGCCAGAGAATGAATGAGAGCAAACACAGGGCACCAAGGAGGGAAGCTCAGGAGCAGAAAGAGATTCCACGGAATCCCTGAACAAGCTCTGGGTGCCATCTTACAACTCAGGTAACCATCACCCAGTTTCAGGTCAGAAATCCAGGGCAAAGAGGAGTGGCTGCAGGCATAGGACACAGCTGTCCCTTTGACCAAGGAACAAATTCCTGAAGCAAACATTAATTATATAGTTATGTAAATCTGATCCCAGGAGCAGAGCAAGGATACAGTCCTAACCTCTAGCCCAGTGTGGAAGCTGCAGTGAAAAACCAAGGCAGGAGTCCCAGACTGAAGGGAAGCAGGCAGTTCAGTCATTCTAGATTGGCATTAAGCACCTAGGGCCTTCACTTCACCCTTAATAAGCCCACCTCCCAGTTGACTAAATAGCCATTGAATTAAGAGGCAGTCTACTAAAACTTCAAAACAAGGATAAACCAACAGACCCAAATCCAGATCAAGAACGTGCAGATCTCATATCAGGAGAGCAGTGAACAGACCTCACACCAGATCACACCATTTTGGGAACACTGAAAGACTTAGCTGTGAAAGCAACAGATAAATATGAGAAGGCAGAAGCTCAGGTTAAACATCCTCTCCCTATGCTCCCTGAGCCCATCACTAACAAAGTCCAAAGTCCAAAAATAGAGTGAAACAATAACAAACACACAAAAATATGGCAACAGGGAAGTTCAACGAAAACTCAGGAGAAGAAAACAACTCAAGAAAATCTACAAGCAAAGCTTCAAAGAAAAATGCAATTTGGACACAAGTCTAGCAAGAATTCCTAAAGAAGCTAACATAATAAAAATGACAATTTTACCTAAATTAAATTACATATTTAGTGCCATACCAATCAATCTACCAAAAATTACTTTATAGAGCTAGGAAAAATAGTAACAAAATTCATTTGGAAGAACAAAAGGTCCAAAATATCAAGGGAATTAATGAAAAGAAATGCTAGGGAAGGTGGTCTAGCCATAGCAGATTTTAATCAGTATTATAAAGCAGTCATAAAAACTACTTGGTACTGGTTGAGGAATAGAGTAGTGGATCAATGGAATAGATTGAGTACATGAGACTCAGCAGTCAATGACTATAATAATCTACTGTTTGATAAACCCAAAGACCCCAGTTTTGGGGATAAGAATTCACTATTTGACAAAAACTGCTGGGAAAACTGGCCAAGAAACTGAGATAGGGAGACCAACCAGCAATTGTTCAGGCATGAGGTGATAAGGGCCCCAGACTAGGGCAGAGGCAGCATCAGAGGGGAGACGAGACCTTAGTGAAAAGATTCTAGAGTGTCATTTAATTTGAATATTTACAAATTCATAAAATATCTAGATGAAAATTCTGAAGAACTAACGGATGGAAGATTCACTAAAAGAGAATATTAAAAAAACTGGATAGGGACAGCTAGGTGGCGCAGTGAATAGAGCACTGACCCTGGAGTCAGGAGAACCTGGGTTCAAATCCAGCCTCAGACACTTAACACAAAAACTAGCTTGTGACCTTGGGCAAGTCACTTAATCCCAATTGCCCTCCAAAAAGGAAAAAAAAACTGGATAGAAATAAACAGTGATGGGGTGGCTAGGTGGTACAGTGAGTAAGAGTGCCAGCCCAGAGTAGGATGACCCAGGATTAGTCCGGCCTCAGAAAATGAGCACCCACATATAAATAATGATTGGCCATGTAACCTTGAGCAAGTTACTTAACCCCAATTGCTTTAAAAAAAAAAAAGAAAGAAAGAAAGAAAAGAAAGAAAGAAATAAACAGTGACTAAAATAATGTTTTAATTGTTTTAGTCATAAAGCCACTGGGACTCCAGAGAAAAAATTTGCATTTGTCAAGTTGTGCTCATTTAATATATTCCATTACTGTGTCATAAAAAAAGTCTTGATGAGTAATTTAGAATTACTGAAATTTGAGTTATCAAAGACCGTGACTTCAAGTATAAAGAAAAATCAGTCATTTCAATACATACCAGTCACAAGGCTGAAGAGATCGGAAAGCTTGAAGGGAAGCATCCATCCCTGCAAAATCCCAAAACTTAACATCATAATCAAACCCTCCTGTCACCAAACGGGCACCTGAAGGGTCCAGACCTAAGGCAGAAACCTGGAGGGAAGAAAAGTCACACAAAAATAAGTAGAGAAAAGTTGCTCACAGCCTAAACTCATAAGCTATAGCATGCTAAAAAGAAAATAAAAGATAATTATTTCTTTGTTCAACATATATTCAGTTGTTGCTAAAGGGACTGTTTCATTCTTTGGATCTGTATTTCCACACCTGACATAGCACCTGGTACACAGCAGGCACTCAGGCATACACATAAGCACTTGCTGACTGACTGATGAAGAGTCTACAATGGGTGAAAGGATATTAAAGAGTATTCAAAAGGCTTGCAAATTGTAAATGACCACAAGAAAATATTCCCAGTCACAAATAGAGGAATATAAATCAAAACATTTCTGAAGTTTCATCAACAGCAGAAATCAATACAACTTAGGCGGCTAGGTGGCGCAGTGAGTAGAGTGCCGGCCCAGGAGTCAGAAGGACCTGAGTTCGCATCCGACCTCAGACACTTAACGCACACACAAACAAAAACCTAGCCTGTGACCCTTGGGCAAGTTACTTAACCCCAATTGCCCTCCAAAAAAAAAAAAAAAAAAGCAAAAAAAAAAAAGAAATCAATACAACTTAATCAGTAGAAATAACATTTCTCTTTTAAAAGTTCATATTGTCGGGGTGGCTAGGTGGCACAGTGAATAGAGCGCCGGCCCTGGAGTCAGAAGGACCTGAGTTCAGAGCCGGCCTCTGACACTTAATCCACACAAACAAAAACCTAGCCACGTAACCTTGGGCAAGTTACTTAACCCCAATTGCTTTAAAAAAAAAAAAAAGTTTATATTGTTAAAAAAAGAAGAAAAAGTTCATATTGTTTTTAATAATCCTTAACTTAATCTACCCTCCCTCTTATTTCCCCTTAGCTTTTTCCCTCTTGCTTCTTCAATAGTGTGTGTATGTGTATATGTGTGTGTGTGTGTATGTATATTCTTTCTTTTGGCCAATTCAGATGAAAGTGAGGTTAAAGTATCCTCTGCTCTCCCCAAAACTCACTTCCTTATTCCACAGACTTCTACTTCAATGTGAGACAACTTTTCCCATTCTTCCCTTCCCTTCCCTCTATCCCTCCCAGTAAATTTCTCTTCCCTTCCTTTTCCATTCTTCTTTTAAGACCACCAAAACGTAACAGGCCTTCTGTATAATTAAACTTTCTCGGTAACCCAGATCATGATAGAATTCTGAAGGGACGCATGTGTCATCTTCCCACATTGGAATGTAAACAGTTTATCCTTGGTTAATTCCTTATTATTTTTTGCTCACATTCAACTTTTTAGGCTTCTCTTGACACCTGGGTTAGTATATCCAATCTTCTGCTTGGCTCTAGTCTTTTTGTCAGGAATGCTTAAAAATTCTCAATTTCATTAAAAGCACATTTTTCCCCTATAGAAGTACACTCAGTTTTGCTAGGTAAATTTTTATTGTTGTAAATCTAGTTCTTTTGTCGTTGGGAATATCATATTCCAAGCTCACCAATTCTTTATCATAGTGGCTGCTAAAACATGTCTGATCCTGTGACTCCTTATAGGGCTGCAGTCTCCTGATGCACCTCCCTTACCCTGACACAACTTTATCACACACACACACACACACACACACACACACACACACACCCATACAACTTCTTATGACCCTGACTTCTCTAGTGATTTGTCTTCCCCCACCATAAAATCAAATTGCCCCAGCTTCTTTGGCACACCAGCCAAGGGCCAAGAAAAAGATCAAGCCACATGTGCTCCATGCCTCTCAGATGTGGTGGGTGCCCAATATTGTTCAAGTCTCTATACCTGGTGACTGATCAGACATTTCCAGATAAAGACAAGGAGGGCTGCATACAGAGAAAACAAATGCCAATATATCTTTGCTGCATGTTTACTGTGTTAGAGCAAAGTAAACTTCCTCAACAACTATATTTTTAGTGCCTCACAAATACCTTATTTTGCACCAACATCAAACCTAAAGTAAGAGAGTACTGACTTTAGAGCCGCACCTACAGGACTTGCCTAGCAGTAGCAAGGGTCCATTTGAGGTTGTGTAACACAAATTTGTAGTGAACCCAGTTGAGTGATTTTCCCCATGCTTGTTCAGCAGCTCTTGAGTAAGAGTGAAGGCAACGAAGGATGGGAGTGATCCAAGGCTAAGGCTTGCCAACTGACAATATGATAAGGGGGCTAGAGAGTCAAGAGAACTGAAAGGTCAAGGGATTAGAGGTCATGGTGAGGACAAAGAGAAGAGTTTTGTACGGGAAGGCAGAGGGAGAGGTGAAAAGTCAACAGGCTGTGGTCAGATAAACATTTCAGAATTCTGACACTAAGCTGGTGTCCAAATGAAGTGGTTCCAATAAAGCACCTAACAAAACTAGATATTTCAGATTTCTTAGAAACACTGGCAAAGCTGATCTGCTCTAAGATTTTTTGATGTATTCCTTCTAATTTCACGTACATATGCTCTCTGAATCATTTTTTACTTTGCTAAGCTTCACATAAAGCCTTTTATGAGCTCATTTTTTCCTTCTCCTACTTTTCACTTTTCTGAGAGGGGCATAGTCTATCATATTGATAAACAATAACCTTCAAATTAGATAGTACTTGTGGTCTTACTCCTCTCTTTACTTGGCAAAAAAGATCAAATATATGCTGATTGAGGAAGTTTCTAGGGTTTTTTGCCTCCTTGTGGTGATGACTTTTTCACTGGTTTGCAATTTCAATAAAGAATAACAATAGAGGGGAAGCTAGGTGGTACAGTGGTACAGGTGGCATCAGTCCTAGAGTCAGGAGGACCTGAGTTCAAATTCAGCCTCAGACACTTAACACAAAACTAGCCATGTGACCTTGGGCAAGTCACTTAACCCCAACTGCCCTACCTTCCCTCCTCCAAAAAGAAAAGAAGAAGAATAGAAGCTTTTTATTTTCCAGCTCGTGGGGAGTAGGTCATTAATGGCAGAGGGTCTGAAGTTTGGAAGCATTTTCCACTTGACAGGCCCCCAAGCCATCAACATGCCAAAGAATAAATGCATAGAGTTATAAGCCAAACGGTATGGCTACTGTTTGCATTAGCATGAGAAAGAGGAAGAAGGAAAGAGACTCATGAACATTCAAGGAAAATAAGGAAAATGATTGCTCTAAAGGCCAGACTCTACCATAAACAGCATCATGCTAAGAAGATTCAGATGAAAAAGATTTATCAAGATACATGAAAAGAAAAACACCGAGCTTAAGAATGATAAAAAAAATTTCTGGAGAAGCAGTGCCTGTATAACTTGGGGACAGAGAGGTACAAGCCCCAGCCAGAGTCCTTTATAATATAATTAAACAGAAATGAAAAGAGAAAGCCGGCAAACAGGAAGTACCTTTGACAAAAGTTTGTGCCCAGGGAGAAAGAGAAGTGTTAAAGGTTATTCGTCCATTAAAGAGAAAGAAGAAGGCTTGAAAAGAATGAGTACTAAAGTCTGCTTTGCTGGGGATGGCTTTACTTGAAAACCACCAAAATATGAAAGATTTATCAGGCCAATTTTAAGAAGGTTCATGTAACTCATCTGGAACTTAAAGCCACTTTCTGCCTACCCATACTTTGTGTGAAGAAGAATCCCTCCTCCCTACCATATACAACTTTGTGTGTTATTACCAAAGGGAATGTCATCAAAGTGGATGTGAGTGAGCTAGGCCTTGTGACACAAAGAGGCAAAGTTATCTGGGGAAAATATGCACAAGTTATCAACAATCTGAAAAATGATATTTGCATAAAAACTGTCGTTTGTTTGATTGACTGACTGAAGTTCTAAACCTCTGACAATTATTAAAGATTCTACAATATATCAAGAAAACCACAACAGTTACTACACTGAACAGTCACAAAACAAAACCAAAGACCCAGTTCTATACAAGTTCTATTCTTGGTTGTTCTGTTTTGAGGCTAACTTGGAAAAGAGATGAGACACTATTTTTCTGGTCTTTTATGAGACTTCTTCCCATTCTGGATGTAACTCATAACTAATTCTGATTAGTGAAATACACTGAAATCCTCTCTCAGGAGATCAAGAAGTTGTGCATTAGAGGCGGCTAGGTGGCGCAGTGAGTAGAGCGCCAGCCCTGGAGTCAGAAGGAGCTGAGTTCGGATCCGGCCTCAGACACTTAACCCACACAAACAAAAACCTAGCTGTGTGACCTTGGGCAAGTTACTTAACCCCAATTGCCCTAAAAGGGGCGGCTAGGTGGCGCAGTGAGTAAGAGCGCCAGCCTCGGAGTTGGGATGACCTGAGATCAAATCCGGCCGCAGAAAATGAGCACCCACACATAAATAATGACTAGCCGTGTAACCTTGAGCAAGTTACTTAACCCCAATTGCTTTAAAAAAAAAGAAGTTGTGCATTATCTCCATTCTGTCAAAGTGCTTTTCTGACCACCTAAGACTCAGGTATATAAAGAATAGCAAAAGGTGTTAGGTCAGTGTGAATTAATGGATGATTAGGAAGAACAAGAGCTTAATTCAAATTAAATTAATATTAACTTTTTGATCCTTACATAAAATCTTAAAAGACGGCTGAAAGGATGAAAATTAAATGTGACCAGGTAACTTTTTATTTGGTTCGCAAACAGTATCATTAGTTATAATGGAAGGGTAAGAAACTGGGTTAAGATGTGTCAGGGAGTTTATAGAGATTCATCCATACTACTAGGAAAGAGCTTTATAGGACAAAAGACAATGCATTTACTGCTAATTCTTTTCATTTCATTCATTCACTGCATTGCCAGGGTAAGCTGGAAGCCATTAGCCTCAAAAAACAACTAGAATACTGAAACTTTAATATATTATCAATAATTAAATGTTTTACAAAAGTTTACATTTATAATATATTAATTCATGAGCTGACTAAAACTCCAGTGGGGTGGAAGTGGCCCTAAGTTCCTTAGCACTACTCCTTCAAGACAAGCTCTGACAGGTTCTTCTGTGCTGGACAGGACAGATACAGTCCTATGGAGAGATTGTCTCCAACTGGAGGACCAACCCAACTGAGTATATGGAAGTTCATCACCAGAAAGTGGCTGTCACATTATCTGCCCATAGCAGCCCATTGAAGCCCCTCTGGTCTTCAATGACAGTGACAGAGTTGAGTAAAAGGGAGGAAGAGGCTAAGAAATACACCATCAGGGGCGGCTAGGTGGCACAGTGAGTAGAGTGCCGGCCCTGGAGTCAGAAGGCCCTGAGTTCGGATCCGGCCTCAGACACTTAACACACAAACAAAAACCTAGCCATGTGACCTTGGGCAAGTTACTTAACCCCAACTGCCAACTGCCCTCCAAAAAGCAAAAAAAAAAAAAAAAAAAGAAATACACCATCTACCGACAATTTTTAGGACTTCAAACATGAAGCACTGACATGACACATGACATTAATTTGACAAGTCATATTAATCTTTACTTTGTTGCTATCAATTAAATTAGTGAACAAAAAGGAAGCTGCAGCTAAAAGTAACAAGTAAATGAGTTGGATTCATTGTCCATTCAAAAGCAACAAGAAAAATTTTATGGGATTGTTGGTCTTCTTTCATAGCAAAACTTATAATGAATACTTGCAAAAGACTGCAATTAAATAATGCAGTTTTAACAGCAACATTTGTGGCAGATGAAAAGGCAGAGAAATTATATTATTGGTCAAGTCGCTCCAAATTAATTAAATCAATATATACTTTTTAAAAAGTATAATAATAGAAGCAATGTCTATTTTACTGCATTTCTTATTTTTCAGATTTGAGATATTATTATCTATTGAGTTGGACTTAATGGAAATGTCAGGTTGGAACTACTCTAATCAGCAGTGTTATCTTCATGCCTTTATCCTTCTTTTAACTTGGCTCTAGTTTTAACCTTTTTTTAACTAGTTAATGAGCAAGAAGAACTAATTCTCACATCAGTAATCAGCCATTTCCATGTCAAGATTTCTTGTGATGTTCTATATTCACGAGGTCTAAGGTTTCCAACTCTAATTTTGATTAAAGTATTCACAATCTAAAGACTGAGGTTTCTTAACTACCTACAAGTTTACATCTTCTTTTATGTCTTCAGCACAAATAATTTTCTCCCAAATATTTCTTGCCATCCTATCTTCACAATGAAGTCAATCAATCAAGTATTTGTTATGTGTTTAAGATGTATGGACCACTGTGCTATGTCCTGGGGATACAAAGACAAAAGTAAAATAGGAGCTAAAATTTCAAAAAAGACATGAAGTCAAGTCAAGTCCAGATGCACTGATGAAATACCCAGAAGGCACCAGGCCTTGGGCTAAGCCCTGGGGACACGAAGAAAGGCAAAAACCAGTCCTTGCTTTCAAGGAGCTAATGAGAAGAGACAACACACAAATAACTAAGGAAGAAGATGACAAACACACACATTAATATATAGAACACACGGGGCGGTTAGGTGGCGCAGTGAGTGCAGCGTTGGCCCTGGAGTCAGAAGGACCCGAGTTCAGATCTGGCCTCAGATACTTAATGCACACACAAACAAAAACCTAGCCGTGTGACCTTGGGCAAGTTACTTAACCCCAATTGCCCTCCAAAAGCCAAAAAAAAAAAAAAATATATATATATATATATATATATATAACACACACAAACATATACAAAATGAATGTAACAAGATACTTTGGGGAGGGAATGGATACCCTGGTAGTTAGATGTTTGCTGAACCCTAAATCTCAAGGTACATACTGGCATAATTTGAAAGCTCTGATCAGATTCATTTCAAAATTTTAGTACTCTTTTATCCTCTGCAAAAGATAAATACTGGTATATAAGTTGCAAATACTTTCAAGTACTAAAAAAAAAAAATGTATCTTTTTGCTTATACTCACTGTGAGCAAAGCAAGGGGAGATAAGCAAGTGTCAGGTGAAATACTATTTTTCATCATTAGACACACCATCAAAACCAACTCCTACCAGTTACCTACAATTCATTTATGTTCTCAGGTTTCATTTGTAGCAAGAACATCAACATGAATACAGTTCAGTTGCTCCTGTAGTGTTGGTGGTCATAGATAACACATTTAGAACTGGCATTTAAGCCAATGTTTTTAGGAAGCCTGAATAGCCCCCTATTCCCTCTTTTCTACAATTATTCTATCATACAGCATAAGTTAAAGATGGGGCTTGGCACAGGGAGAGGGCACACAGGCTGAGGGACTTTGAATACATTTATCCGTTTCATAGGTAGTAGGAGCCAAAAAAATTCCAATTAAAAAAACTTTCTAAAGAGAAGTCAGCAAAGACCACCTGGTTTGGAATTATACTAAAAAAGTCAGCTTGTGCACCACTCACATAACATTTAAAAACCCAGATCATCTGAACAGTATAACAAGGTATATTTCTATTTCATATAAAGAACTATTGAAACATATATAAAAGGTAATGTAAAGGAAAGAAGAATCAGAATAATTATGCACACTGACTATGCCTATATATCTTTTTAACATATAAAAAACAAAAGAAAATCAACAAAAAAAGAGATAGATACACAGAAAAAAGTAAGAAAAACATATTGCTTATTTTTATTATACATTGTTCTTAATGTCTTTTTTATTGGTTTATTATATTATTTAAATTTTACAATGAAATAGTTAATCATAAATTTTTAATTAGTTTCGCATAACTATAAGAAATATGATGTTAATAAATTACCAAAATACCTAAAAATATAGATCTCAAATGTATAGTGTCCTGAGTGACAGAACTAACATTCTTCATCTAAAACATTAATTCTACAAAAGTATGAAATCATTTATCTTTTAATATTAGCTAGAAGTCAAGAATATCAGAATATTTCCCCATTAAAAAGAAATATATTTTTTAGTTTCCAGTCTTGGTGCTCCAGGTTGTTGAATACAAACTAGGCTTTAAAGTCAACAATGGCAATAACAATGGCAAGTGTTACTATTTTTAAATAATAAGCAAGCACTGTTTCACAGCAAAGACAGAATCACATGTAATAAAAACAAATGTGTCAACTTCCTTTAACATTTGTCATCCTTGCAACATCAGTCACACAACTTGTCTTTACTAATTGTAAAATTGCTTTATCACATTTTCACCTTTGAAAGAAAAGTCTCATCAGTATAACACTTACTGTTTTACTGCCATGCTGTAGAGTGATTTCATGCGAATCAGGAATTTTTTTGACAGGGTTCTGAAATGAGAAAATTATATCCTATGAGTGAATTTGAAGACCAGTAACAAAACAAGATATGATTTCTTTCAAACCAAGCGTGTCATCAAAAACAATTAGTATAAAATACAAAATAATAAAACAAAAACTTCAATCCCAAAGAATTTTTTTCAGTACCTTAACAGATTTGGAAATAAAAGAAATTTGTAAGACTGATCTCCCCTATCCAGTGGCAGAACTATACTTTATTACCCCTAGGCAGATAAGAATGTACAGTGCTTTTTTTTTTATTCTCTAAACATATAACCCCCTTCAACAAGCCATTATTTGTGGAGAGCCTTCTCCTTAAAATTAATCTAAGTCATTCAATCTAAAATCTAATGAACTCTTTTTTCTATTTTTATGAGAAAAAAAGATTGAGAATAATTTTTATACGTAAAAACATTGTGATTTGATAATACTATAAAAAGTAAAGTAGTTTCATACATAGAATAAAGGAGAAATGGCTTTAAGGAATAATTTCAAAAGAAAAAATGCATCAATGATCTCTTATTACATGTTATATAAAAGAAAAAATAATCAATAGGGCTCTTGCCAGTAAATAATAAAGAAGAAGAAA
The DNA here is from genome assembly GCA_011680675.1 of Gymnobelideus leadbeateri. Taxonomy (NCBI): domain Eukaryota; kingdom Metazoa; phylum Chordata; class Mammalia; order Diprotodontia; family Petauridae; genus Gymnobelideus; species Gymnobelideus leadbeateri. The sequence continues at coordinate 169,284 of WOXC01006350.1, forward strand.
ACAAATCTCAATTTTAAAAATTGAAGAAATAGCAAATATAAAAGACAAGCAAAACACACAGCACATTTTCTAGATTATTTTTAACCTGGCAGAATAAAATTTGATGCCATAGATGCACAAAGTGGCTAACATAGCCACAAAAAATGAACAGGAAAATCAGCATTAATCATTTTAAATTAATAATTTTTCCAATATGAACTGCTAACGTATAGAGACTGAAATAACAGTGGAGGAAGACTAACATAGTAGAACATGAGCAGAAGTTTAAATTAGAGTCCTGGCTTCACTATTACTACTGGCCTTTCTTAAGCCTGACTTTCCTTAACTATACAATGAGGATGCAACAAATTCAATTCAATGCATACTGTTGTCTTTTGCTTCTAAACAACTCCTCCAATAAATATCCATGTGCCTCATGAGCTGGGGCACAGAAGCATCACACTTCAGTGAACTAGACTCTATGATCAACTAGGTGAAGATTCTTTGTGGACTGATATTACGAAGTCTCTAGGTATATAAAAGAAGATCACTTATTATTTCACTGCATATAATTAAAAGTGGGAGGATGGGCTTTGGTCTCTGTTACAACTGAACTTAAGTAACAATATACTGCATTAGTTTTGGCTTTGCTTTACTGGTATTGATGGGGTCCTTGGGATGTATTTATGTTTGTAACATCAGTTTGTAATATCAATCTGTAACATCAGTTTGTAAATGGGGTGCTTTGGGATCTATGTCTGTAAAATCAATTTGTAAAAGCAGTCTGTAAAGTCACACTTTCACCCCCACCCCAGTCTCAAAGCATTAACTCTGCCCCTTCCCCCTGCCAGCACTCTGCCCAGCAACAACTCATGAACTGTTTATCTCTGCTTGAAACAATAAGCTACTTATGAATCCTTCACAAAACTATCTATAAACATTTTTAGTTTAGGCAAATGTTATCTCCCTTAGTTAGAGTGGCCAGGTGCACCATGAATTCTTCAGTACCCTATCTATAGGGTAACTCCTTAGCCAATTATACCCACACTGTGTCTCTGATGGCCTTGGTTCCCAACATCTATCTTGTCAAGCCTGACATTGAGGGGTGGCAGACTGGGCACTCCTTAGTGGCCATGACCAAGGATAGACTTTAGTTATGTGTCAGGCCTAAAACCATACCTCCAGGTAGCCCCACCTTGGGCTATTTCCCAGTGAATCATGGGCAATACGCCTGTGCAGTTGATATTAAAAGTGCATGGTGCTTTAAGCACTGACCACTCCTTAACTCCTCCCTGATCCCACCCTTACTCACCTAGTTAGCATAATTGGCACCTGATTTACTGTCTAGACTCCATAAAACTATGTCTGTGACCCTTGGAAGTTTGCAGTTTCCATAAGAATCTAGCTCGCTGTCCTTGTGCAGCATAACAATAAACTTTACAATCTCAGCTTCAAAGTTTGCTTGAGCCTGGTGAATTCCTTCCAGACTGGATGCCAGGGTGGGTCCCTGGAAGAACCTTTTACCCTCCCCCCCTCCTTATCACCCTTCCCTTTTCAGTATCATGAATCTTTAAAGGTTCTAGTGTAATAGGAAATAAAAACAACTACGTCCTTACCTAAAAGGAAGGGGCCAGCTAGGTGGCACAGTGAATAGAGCACCGGTCCTGAAGTCAGGAGGACCTGAGTTCAAATTTGTTATTAGCCCTGTGACATTGGGCAAGTGACTTAACCCCATTTGCCCTGCCTTCCCCCTCCAAAAAACTAAAAATAAAAAAGAAAGATAGGAAGGACCAAGTCTTAAAAGAAAAGACTGCTCCACATGTACTATGTAAGAGCTGTTTCAGTCCATTTCTAACATAGGCCTGAGAAGATATAAAGGACTTGAGCAATAAGGTAAGAACAGAAAAGAATGGGAAAATGAAAAACCAGACATTTTTCCAGGAGAAATGTTTATATTTACAATGTGGTTTCACTATTTTGTTGGAATCAAGAAAGCCATACTAGAAGAAACTATATTCAACTTCAAGTTCAAGCATATTTTCATAAGCCAAATAGAAATCTTCTACTCTAAATTATCTGAGCCATCCACTCCATTTAATCAGTAGGAATAACAGTAAGGCAGTTTACTTGGTAAGCAGTATGTAAAAGATAAACTTAGAACAACCTATTACATTTTTGTCTTCATCTATGGAGTTCTTTCAAAACTCCACAAATAATATAAAACACTGCCACCAGAAAGTCAGACTGAAGAATATTTCATTTAAATAAAGAACATGTATGTGTGCATATATGTATATATAAATATGTATACTTAAATATATGCTTATATATACTAAATATTCAATTCAATATTTTAAAGAATAAAAAAATCTGAGAACATAGATCAGTTTAGTATGTTAAAAAAGGGTTAAATGTTTAAATAAATGTTTATGTTTAAAATCAGAGTTTTGGTGAAAATCATGTAAGGCATAACTCACAAAAAGCACACATAACTGGCATAACTAAATCATCTAAAATAGTAGCAATCCAGCTGGTGTTGACTATTCTTTTTCCAGAACTCAGAACTTTTTGAAATATGACTTGGTGTGAAATTTGTGGAAGCATTCAAATATTTTTAAGATTGGCTGGTGCAGGGACACCATAAAGCACAAGACTTCAACGATTCTTTTTAATACCAGAATCCATAACAAGTAATGCAACTTTAAAGTGAGAAAAAATATCATCTTTTGCTTCCAATGTCAACAAACAATCATTTCTCAGGCTCTTTTCTCTGACCCCAACAAAAACAAATAAAGCTTACCATATCTTGAATCCTGTTAAAGATTCCATCTGATTTCAATCTTTGCAAGAATTCAAATTTAAAAATCAGAAACTTGTTTTCTGGGGTAAAGGTCAAAAGCTAAAGAAACAGTAAATTAAACATTCACTGTGACAGAAAGGGTTCGCAGTAAGAATCCTGCCAAGAAATGTCTAGAAAAGAGCTCATACCAACCAGAAGCCTAAAAAGAATGAAAGGCGCTGCTTCCCCTCCCTGAAAGGTTTAATGCTGATCTAGTCAGGGTGGGACAAATGGTAGCAGAGTGGACCAGGCTGAGGTCTACTAGAGAGTAAAGTTGGTAAACACAGCCCCATGAGGGTTATGGGAAATTCAGACAATACTTGAGTCAAAAACTCTCAACCAAACACAATGAAATTAATCCACATCCACCATATATTAAAATAGAACCCCTGTTGTCTCTGAAACTGGCCCTGGTCTAGAGCAGTCACCTGAACACCCTCCTCTCTAGAGTAACTGTGGCATCTAGAAAAAGCACAGGTTCAAGATGAGGCTAGACTTTGATTCCTGCAGTCAGGAGCTGGTAATTCAGCATCAGAAGGATGGATGACCTTAAACTTTCAAATCTTATTAATTACATGTTGCATTATGGTTTGCTCAGCACAAAGTTAACACAATAAGAGGTAATTTACATTTGAGTAAATTCTATAACAACTATGTACACTAGTCTTGGAAGAATAAAACTGTACTAATACTAAAATTATTTGAAGCATAAAGCTTATCATCTGCCTACTATCTTTTATGCCAAACAATCTTAAAAAATATTAAATTTTATTCTTCAATGATGAATTGCCCTCCTTTACCTTTAAAAAGCTCTTAGGTACAATATGCATTGGTTTTTAAGCACTTGGGAAGATTTTATGCTGATTTAGTCACATACTCTCACTAATAATAAATCTATTAGATCAGGAGTCTCTAATGCTTTCCTTATCACAGAACACCCCTAAGCAAAACCCCTGAGAGTCTTTTTGGAAGCCTGTAAAATTCCGCAGTATAATGTTCACTGCTCTGTGTTCATAAATATATACATGAAATTTCAATTGGAGGTAAGTGCAAATAAGTATGAACTTTTTTCCCATTCATGTTCACAGATCCCCTGGAATCTTTGGTATCACAGATCCTAAGTTAAGCTCAGTGTTAAGAGGTTGGCTGGGATGAAGACAGTAAAAACAATCCTTTTTGTGAACAAACATGAAAGACTGGTCCATTTAGCATTATATCCTAACCACAAAGCAAAAGGAGAAATTCCCTGTCTGTAAGACAAAATTTATGTCTAAAAGAATATAAAATATGACTAGATAATTAGAGGTGGGGGACTAGATTGTGAAAAGTCTTGAATATCAGAATGAGGAGCTTAGACTATATAGGCTGGGAAGCTATGACATAATTCTGAGCAGAGAAACAATAAAGAAACCTATGTTAATCTGTCAAGAGGGGGGAGATGGGAACCAGAGAGTTAAGTCAGTGGGAAATTATTATGATTAATCTATGTATCATGTGATAAAACCTAAATTAGAGGGGCAGCTAGGTGGCACAGTGAATAGAGCACTGGCTCTGGAATCAGGATGGACCTGAGTTCAAATCCGGCCTCAGACACTTAACACAAAAACTTGGGCAAGTCACTTAACCCCAACTGCCCTCCAAAAAGAAAAAAAAATATTTTTTAAAAGCCTAAATTAGAGGAGGGTGGCAGCAGAAATGGAAAAAAACAAAGGTAAGCTTTGTTATCACGATAAAGTATGAGGCAGAATCACCATACCTACCTTCCATCTACCTCATTTTGTTCACTCAGCCAGCCCATCTACATGAACCAGAGAGTGCCACTAATTATGTCACTGTACACACTGTTTTGTTATTACACTGAGGAAGTGTCTTATTTAATATAAATCTATTTCCCTTTAACTCTTCACTCTGTCAAATGCTAAATAACAGAGATCTCCATTTCCTCAACATGCCACTTTTCATGAAGTATTATTTTCTCTTTGAAATATACATTAAGAAATTTGTTTTGAGGCGGCTAGGTGGCGCAGTGAGTAGAGCACCGGCCCTGGAGTCAGAAGGACCTGAGTTCGGATCTGGCCTCAGACACTTAACACACACACACACACACACACACACACACACCCCTAGCCGTGTGACCTTGGGCAAGTTACTTAACCCCAACTGCCCTCCAAAAAGAAAAAAAAAACAAAATTTGTTTCAGGGCAGCTAGGTGGTGCAGTAAATAGAGCACTGGCCTGGAATCAGGAGGCTCTGAGTTCAAATCCGACCTCAGACACTTAACACAAAAAACTAGCAGTATGACCTTGGGCAAGTCACTTAACCCCAACTGCCCTACCTTCTCCTCTCCAAAAAAAAAAAGCATAAAATAAAGAAATTTGTTTCATGCAACTCAATACACAAACAAATCACCAAAAACTTTTATAATCTTCAAAACAAACAGGGTGGAGACCATCTTCTTTAAAAAGAAGAAGACTGCCAGTCAGATATTTCTTAGTGAATAGATTATTTTATTACTAAGTAAACCAGTAAAAATCATCTTGGGTAATTCTGTAATAAAAATAAATGCAACACTGAAAAGATACCCAAATAGGAACACTAAGCATTTGGGGAATACTACCAGTGCAGTAACATTAGTGCTTCAACAAGTACTTCTAATTTACAGAAAAAGATCAGAACAGGAGCCTTTATAAATATATTAAATATTACTATGTGTTATTTGGGTAATTCTAAGAACTGCACACCACAGAAACAATTTTATAAGAGTACTTCAGAACTGCATAATCAGAGAGACAGAGATGCTCTCATAAATAAATTAAGCATTTGTTTCTATCATATTAACTAAGACACGGCATATTAGAAAATGTTAATGCCTTTACTTATAAAGCTGAATGTAGTACCAAGATCATTTTTCTTTTAAAATGGTCTCATTCAGTTTAGAAAAAGCCGACGGCACAATGTTTGAAAACAATTGGAAGAAGGAAAAAAAATTAGAAGGTGTTTATATTTAAAGTGTTTCTTTGTCAAATATTTTTCTCTTCTCAGGTCATTATTCCAAAAAACCAAGCACAAAACAAATTTTTCATTAGTTACAAACATCAACAGATCCAAAAACAAACGAAAAAAAGCTTGAATTGAAAAGATTATTTTTGAAGTTCCTGGCAGAAACACATCCTCCTCTTTCTCAGCACAGCTTTGAAAACATGAAAATGTCTCAAAATACCAAATAACACATATAATATGTAATAGAATAAAATGAATAAAATCCAATGAATTTATTGATGCAACTTAATTATAATAATGATTTTCTGCAATAAGCATGGAAAGGTGAATGCTGATAAAGAACTTTGTATTGTTTTTCAAAGTTCTTCTAGTATTTAGCTAACTCAAAAGTGAAACAACGCTAAAAGCATATTTTGGAAGAGTATGTATGTGGCAACCAAATATTTGTGAAAATCAGTGTAATTTGTTCTATTTTGGTAATTCAATAAACTTCCTAAATTGTAAAATGTACCAAAATATCCTAAACCTAAAAAATGAATATGTTTATATGTGCACAAAACATGATTATCAGTAGCACTTGTCACTGCTAACTATATATTCTTGATGTAGATATTCTTTACTCTCCAAGTTTCTGTGATACTCCTTTCACCTGGTTCTCCTCAATCCATCTGGTCACTCCTCAGTCTCCTTTGCTAGTTCTCATGCCCACTAACCATTAGATATCAGTCAATACACTTTCCTTGGGCCTCTTTGTTTCCCTTCTACACAATAACTTACTCTGTGATCTAAGGAGCACACATGGGTTCAATTATTATCTCTATGCAGATTATTCTCAGATTTATTTGTCCAGCCCTAACCTCTCGGTCTTGATTCCCCGTCTCATATCTCCAACTGGATATACCATAAATATCTAAAACTCAGCATGTCTAAATAGAACACATTATCTTTCCCCAAAATCTTCTCTTTCAAGCTTCCCAATGACTATCAAGGGTACGAGCATCCTCCCAGCAAACCAAACATGCAACTGCAATGTTATCCTCAACTCCTCATTCTGATTTGACGCACACATCTACTTCACTGTGAAATTTTGTAATTTCTACGTTCATAATATTTCCCATGTACAGCCTGTTCTCTCCATTCATACAGCGAGAACCCAATTCCAGGACCTCATCACTGCTCGCCTGGACTACTGCAATAATTATAGTCACCCTGTCTCAAGTCTGCCCCCATCCAATCCATTCTCCACTCTGCTACCACGGTCATTTTCCCAGGCAGGACTAATATGTAAACCCTCTGCTCAATGAGTTCCAGGGGCTCCCTAGAAACACCAGAATCAAATACAAACTCCTCTTTTTGGCATGTAAAGGTTTTTATAGCCTGAACCCCTCCAACCTTTCCAGGATGCTCACACTTTACATCCTTCCACTTGCTCTACATGCTACAGCTAACCTGGGGTCCCTACAGTTCCTCAAAGTAACAAGTCATTTCCCACAGTCATGCCTTTGCACAGCTTGTCCTGCATGACCAGTACACTGTGAACCCTCACTTCATCTTAGTTTTCTGCATCCTTCAAGACTCAGCTCAAATCTCACCTTGTGCAGAAGGTCTTTTCCAGTCATCCCACTAACCCAGCTACAAATACGTTCCCCTCTCAGGTGACTTTCTACCCACTCTGCATGTATCTTGTGTGCACACACAAGAATAATTCAGCTAATGAGAAGAGAAGCAAAAAGTTGGGGAAATATCTTTGCAGCAAGTTTTTCTGATAAAGGTCTCATATTTAACATACATAAGGAATTGATTAAAATTTGTAAGAGTAAGAGCCATTCCCCAATTGGTAAATGGTCAGTGGTTGTGAACAGGTAGTTTTCAGAAAAAGAAACTCACTAATAAATAGACAAATGCAAATTAAAACAACTCTGAAGTACGTCCTCACATTCATCAGACTGGCAAAGTAGACAAATGTTGGAAGGGTTATGGGAAAAAAAATACATTAGTGTATTGTTGGTATAACTTTGAAATAGTTCACATTCCAGAATGGCTGGACAATGTCCAAAAGGCTATAAAATTGGGCATACCCTTTGACACAGCAATACCACTTCTAGGTCTATATCCCAAACAGATTAGAGAAAAAGGAAAAGAACACATATACAAAAAAAAAAGATTTATATCAGCTCTTTTTGTGGTGGCAAAGAACTGGAAGCTGAGGCAGTGACCATCAATTGGGGAACAGCTAAAGAAGTTATGGTATATGGATAGAATGGAATACTATTCTGCAACAAGAATGATGAAGGGAATGATTTCAGAAAAACCAGAAAGACTTGTATGAGCTGATAACAGAGTGAGGTGAACTGGACCTGGAGAAAAATCTCTATGATAACAACGATATCATAAATATAAACAACTCTGGAAGCCTTAGGAACTCTTATCAATACAATGAAAAACCACAGTTCCAAAGGACTTATAATAGAACATGCTGCTTTTTTTTGACTTGGCCAATGTGAGAACTTGTTCTGTTGACTATAAACAACTGTAAAAGGGGAGGTGGGGGCGGGGAGGGCAGGTAGAAGGAGGTGGGAGATAGGGAATGCACACTTTAAAATGAAATGTCCAAAAATATTTTTAAGGATCAAGCAAAGGGGGCAGAGCCAAGATGGTGGAGTAGAAACAGCACGTCCAAGGCACTCTCCCCCCAGATCACCTTCAAACTATGTAAAAGGGGACTCTGAACAACTTCTGGATCCCCAGCACCCACAGAACAACACAGAGAAGCTAACCTCCTGCTGAGGACAGCCCAGCAGCCCTGCAGGAAGGACCAGCGCGGCAGTCTGGGAGCCTGCAGCGCAGCACGCAGAGTGCGGGCAGCCAAGCACAGGTCTGCCTGAGTTGTGGTTTTAGCCCCAGGGTGGCAGGGCCAGCAGCTAGCTGGAGGGACCCCAGAACACCAGCAGCTGTGGCAATTCCAGAATTATCAACATAGACATGCCTAGGACCAAGTGAGAGGTTAGGGCCCTATGGACTTTGGGACCAGTATTTGGGGAATGCGTCGGCTTCCTCCCCTGGGGGCTAGAAGCCACTGAGGAGACACACCATTTTGCAGTTTTCAGAGGCAGCTCCAGCTCCTGGCCTGCGAACTGTAGGGAGATCCAGCAATCAGTCTTGGTGGGGTAATTGCTCTTGCTTTAACCTCCCTGGACCTAGACTGTGATCTGGGGTGGAGGTCGTGGGCGGGTTTCCAGCCTGCCAGAAACAGAAGTTTCCGCCCCCCCCCCACACGTTCGGGGTGAAAATTCCTGTCTGGTGCCAGGCCATACTGTGGCAACAAGCCCAAAAGTCAAGTAATTAAGTGGCAACATGCCAAGGCAAAGGAAACAAATTAAACAGAAAAATGCAACCTTAGACTCCTACTTTGGGGGCAAAAACGATCGAAGCATAGAACAGGAGGAGGACTGTGAGGTCAGAAATACTGCTCCAAAAGCCCCAGGGGAAAACATGAGTGGGTTGCAGGCCATAGAGGACCTTAAGAAGGACTTTAAAAATCAAATAAGAAGGGGCGGCTAGGTAGCACAGTAAGTAAGAGTAACGGCCTCGGAGTTGGGATGACCCGAGATCAAATCCGGCCTCAGAAAATGAGCACCCACACATAAATAATGACTAGCCGTGTAACCTTGAGCAAGTTACTTAACCCCAATTGCTTTTTTAAAAAAAAAAAAATCAAATAAGAGAAGTGGAGGAAAAATTAGAAAGGGAAATAAGAAGGATGCAGGAAAAGTATGAAATGAGGCTTGACAGCCTGAATGAGGAAAACAACACCTTAAAAAATTGACTAACTCAAATGGCAAAGGAGGCCCAAAAGGGCAATGAGGAGAAGAATGCCTTAAAAAGTCGAATTTGCCAGATAGAAAAAGATTCTCAAAAGTTCACTGAGGAGATTCATTCCTTCAGAGTTAGACTGGAGCAAATGGAAGCTAATGACTTCATGAGAAATCAAGATGCTGTTAAGCAGATCCAAACAAATGAAAGAATAGAAGGCAATGTGAAATATCTCATGGGAAAAACCACTGACCTGGAAAACAGATCCAGGAGAGACAATTAAAAAATTATTGGACTACGATGTTTAAAGCCATAATCAAAGAAAGAACCTAGAAATCACCCTTCAAGAAATTCTCAAGGAAAATTTCCCTGATGTTTTAGATCCAGAGGGCAAAATAGAGGTTGAAAGAATCCACAGATCACCTTCTGAAAAAGATCCCAAAAAGAAAACTCCCAGGAATATTATAGCCAGGTTCCAGAATCCCCAGATCAAGGAGAAAATACTACAAGCAGCCAGGAAGAAACAATTTCAATATTGTGGAAACACAATCAGAATAGCCCAGGACCTGGCAGCTTCCACACTGAGGGATTGAAGGGCATGGAATATGATATTCCAGAGGGCAAAAGAACTGGGAATGAACCCAAGGGTCACCTACCCAGCAAAACTGAGTATTTTGTTTCAGGGGAAAATATGGTCATTCAGTGGAATAGAGGACTTTCAAGCATTCTTGAGGAAAAAACCAGAGTTGAATAGAAAATCTGACATCCAGACACAAGAAGCAAGAGATGCCTGAGAAGGTAATCAGGGAAAAGAAATCAAAAGGAACTTATCAAAGTTGAACTATTTACATTCCTATATGAAAAACAATAACTGTGACTGATGAAATCTTTCTCACTATGAAAATAATGGAAGAAGGGTGTATGGTCATATGAATACATATGTGAATGTGTGTGTATATGGTTACAGTTATATATGGATAGAGGGCATAGGTTGAATTTGTTGGGAAGGGAAGATACTCAAGGGATGAAATTATGAGGTGAGAGAGGAAAGTGGCAAGAGGAGATGGGGAGAGACAGGGTAGGGTAAACTATCTCATGTAGAAGAAGCAAGAGGAAGTGGTTGCAAGGGAGGGGGAGAATAGGAAGGCAAAAAGGCAAAACCACGTTCTCACTGAATTTGGTTCAGGGAGAGAATGACATACATACTAAATGGGATATCTCAACCTACAGCAGAATAGGGGGAAGGGGAATGAGAGGAGGGATGATGGAGGGGAGGGCATCCTTGGGAGGAGGGGAGGTTGGAAGTACCCGCTATAGAAGAGGGACAGGATCAAGTAGGGAATGGACCAGGTGGGGGGTGGGATGAGTGGGAGGGAATTATAAGTAGCCTTGTACAATATATCTACTATGATAATGTTTTGCATAGCTAGACATGTACAACATATACTGAATTACTTATATTCCCAGAGGGAATGGGTGACAAGGGAGGAAGGAAATGGATCTGAAATTCGAGGTCTTAAGATTAAATGTTTCAAATATATATAAATACTATTATTAATACTCTTTTGCTTGTAATTGGGAGATAAGATTGCAGGCCTTGGGGCACAAAGATTCACCTTCCTCTAATGGAAAAGTCAAAGGGGGTATGGGAGATCATATGGGAGAGAGCAGATTGGAGGAAGTGATATCTTGCAGGACTGCTATTCTGGGAGGGTAGGTAGGGGAAAAACGGGGGCGGGGGGGAAATGATTGTAACTCAAAATCTGGCAGAAATGAATGATGACTCCTACCAGGGAGTCTAGTCTTAGCACCAAGCCCTGGTTTTAGAACCAAAGCTGAAAAGTCAGAAGAAAATGAAGAAAAAAGTGACTAATATAAATCTAACATAAATCTATAGATATTCCAAAAATCTAACCAAAAATAACAACAGCAAACAGACACTCAAAGGAAAAAAAGGCTATTTTCCACAAGGACTACATGAATACATGGACTAAATGAAGAGATTTAACAAATGAAATAGAAGATCTAGAAGTTTTACTAATGGGAATAGCATTCTAAAAGGATGTATTATCATCTGCTTTGCCAGTGGACTTTGAGAGTGAAGAAGGAAGGAAAGACGGGAGGGAGGGAAGGACTGAAAAAGGAAGGGAAAGAGGGAGGAATGAAGGAAAGAAGAAAGGAAAGGAAGGATGGAAGAAAAAGAGGGAGAAAGAAGGAAGGATATGTTAAGTGCGTACTACGTACCAAACTCTGCGCTAAGTGCTTTATAAATCTTATGGGCTAACCATCTGAATAAAAGTAACTTGGCTGAACTTCAATACCAAAATTTGCCTTTTTCTTCAGCCTAGTGTTTTTATACAATAAAACAGTCCATCAGACAACAACGTGTAAATCCCCAGACTTATGACTAGTGGTTAGTATAAAGAGGGATTGATTAGTACAAGGAAGGACTCTGACTCTGAAATAAGTCTCACTTATTTTTTGGCTGAGTCCAAATCCCTATCACTCATCTTCTTATAAAATCTAAGCATCATAGGGGCGGCTAGGTGGCGCAGTGAATAGAGCGCCGGCCCTGGAATCAGAAGGACCTGAGTTCGGAGCTGGCCTCCGACACTTAACCCGCACAAACAAAAACCTAGCCGTGTAACCTTGGGCAAGTTACTTAACCCCAATTGCCCTAAAGGGGCAGCTAGGTGGCGCAGTGAGTAAGAGCGTCGGCCTCGGAGTTGGGATGACCCGAGATCAGATCCGGCCTCAGAAAATGAGCACCCACGCATAAATAATGACTAGCCGTGTAACCTTGAGCAAGTTACTTAATCCCAATTGCTTTAAAAAATAAAAAAAAATAAAAAAAAAAAAATCTAAGCATCATGCCATGCCATCTAAGCTAGCCTACCAAAGTCTCTCTAGGAAAGAAGAGAAACACTTCTCTTATGGAGGGTAAAAAAAAAAATTTATGTCAGCATAGACAGTATGACTAGTGAAAACAGGGGCCAGAACATTGTGGAACTCAAGGTCTTCAGAACTACAGCTCTTCAGAACCTGGCAGACAAGTGACTTAATCTCTTACAACACACTCTCACTTTCCTGGTTAGTAGGCTGAATTGTCATCCCCAGGAGTTCCTGAGATATCTACACTGCTTTTCATTCAGCAAGCATTTGTTAAAAGGTATATCTTAATTAGAAAAGTATCCTCAGACAAGCATATGTCACTATTAGAGTCTGAAATAAATGTCAATTTTAGGTGCTCATGGGGGAAGGGGGGAGAGGGACAAGCATTTATTAGCCATCTACTAAATGACAGGCACTGTGTTAAACGCTTTACAAATATTACTTTAATTGATCCCCACAACAACCCAAAGAGATAGGTACTATTGTTTTGTTTGTTTGCTTCTGTTTATTTTGGCTTTTTTTACATATAAGAAAACCAAGGCAAATAGAAATATAAGTGCTTTGCTCCAGACAGGGTCTCACAGCCTAGTAAGTTTCTGAGGCTGGATTTGAACTCAGATCATTCTGACTCTAGGCCTAGGCTCTGGTGACTGTGCCATCTAGCAGGAACTGTCTAGATTTTCTATTTGCATCCCTAGCACTCAGCAGAGTGCTTTGCACATAATAACACTTAAATGCTTTTTCATTCACATTTATTCAAATGAAATCCTTCTGTTTAGGGGATAAGAAGTCTGTCTTGAAAAGAGAAAAGAAATATATTGAATAGTTGTAAGAAAAAATGTTAGATCAAAAATAGATTAAGAAAGACTTTGAAATCCTGACAAAGTAGTTCTCAAATGTATTAGAAAATAAGGAGCCACTGAACATTTCAATGCTAAGGAGATAATCGGTAGTAATAGTACTTAGCAGGAATGGTTGATAAGCAGTATTCAGGACACATGAAGAGGCAGAACTTGACATCAAAGGACAACCAGGAGGCTGCAGGGCTTGAACTACTATAGCAGGCCAGGGAATACAGGTCCTATTGAAGAGAGGATCTTTAATAAGCACAGTATGTGTTCAATAAAGTTTTGTTGATATGATTTTATGTGAATGGAGACGGGACAGATGAGAAACACTGCACAAATGAAAAATAGCTAAGATTTGGTAACTCACTAGCTAAGATGTGAAAGGAGAGGAAATTAATCAAATAAGGCTCCAAGATCTGGAGTCAAAAAAGATTTAGATGATTTCATATCCATGTAAACTTCTAGTTGAAAGATCTCTTCAACTTAAAACTAAACAAGAAAATTGTTTTCTCCAACTCTCAATAAAATTCACTGCATTGGGCGGCTAGGTGGCCCAGTGAGTAGAGAGTCGGCCCTGGAGTCAGAAGGACCTGAGTTCAGATCCAGCCTCAGACACTTAACTCACACACAAACAAAAAAACCTAGCCATGTAACCTTGGGCAAGTTACTTAACCCCAACTGCCCTCCAAAAAAAAAAAAAGGCAAAAATAAAAAATAAAAATAAAAATCACTGCATGCAAAAATGAAATTCATACAAATACTTATTAAATGCCTTCTGTGGGCAAGACACAGGGCTCTATGGAAGATACAAAGTTCAACTCATAATCCTTGCCTTTAAAGAAATAAGTAATTGCACTGCTTTAAGCTAGTGACACTAGGTATTGCAAACTAGAATTTAAAGTTCTATTCATTCTAGTCTCAAATATTCATTAAAAAAGTTATTTGGGGGAACGGAAACAAGATGGCAGCACAGAAGCAGGAAAACTCCCTGTGCTTTCCCCATAATCACCTCAAATACCTATAAAAAATGACTCTAAACAAACTTAGGGCTACAGAATCCACAAAGTGACTGAGAGAAACAAATCTCCCACTGAAGACAGCCCAGCAGTCAGACAGGAAGGGCTCACTGCAGCCAGCTGGGAGCAGAGCCCAGCTCCACCTGACCCTCAGGATGCCCTGACCACCCCAGCTGGAGGGACTCTGGGAGAGTGGATCACCAGCAGCTGTGGCGGTTTCCAGAATTATGAACAGATGGATGCCAAAGACAAAGTGAGAGGTGAGTGTAGACTTTGGGAACAGAAAGTCTGGGAGTGCAGTCCGGCCTTTGCCCCCAGAGGGAGAAGCAGCTGAGGTGTGGCAGCCATAGCCATATAGCTACTTCAGAGATCTTGGCCTGCAGATTGTAGGAGGAGCAAGAGACCATTCTAAGGGGTAACTGCTCTTGCTTTAACCTGCTTTGATCTGGATTGCTGTCTAAGGTAGAGGTCCTGGGGTGCATGACCAGTGAGCCAGAGCATGTGGAGGCTTCAGAGAGGGAACCTAACTAATAGCTCCAGCAACTATGAAAACCCCAGTGATTTTGGACAAAGTTCTCCTCTCTGGAAGCAGTGTTCTACTATAGCAAAAAGCTCAAAAGTCAAGTAACTGAGTGGCAACATGAGCAAGCAAAGGAAGCAAAGCAAGCACAGCAATCTGACTTTGGATTCCTTTTTTGGAAAGGATCAAAGCATGGAACAGGAGGAAGACAATGAAGTCAGAACACCTGCACCAAAATGTTGCAAGAAAAATACGAAGTGGTTACAATCCATAGAGGAGCTTAAGAAGGATTTTGAAAATCAAATAAGAGAAGTGGAAGAAAAATTGGGAAGAGAAATGAGAATGATACAAGAATATCATGAGAGTCAACAACCTGACTGAAAAAAATAACACCTTTTTTTTTTTTAAAGCAACTGGGGTTAAGTAACTTGGTCAAGGTCACACGGCCAGTCATTTTTATGTGTGGGTGCTCATTTTCTGAGGCCGGAACTGATCCTGGGTCCTCCCAACTCTGGGGACAGTGCTCTTAGTCACTGTGCCACCTAGCTGCCCCAGAAAATAACACCTTAAAAAATAAACTCAAATGGCAAAAGAGGCTCAAAAAGCCAATGAGAAGAATGCCTTAAAAAGCCAAATGTGCCAGATGGAAAAAGAATCTCAAAAGTTCACTGAAGAGAATCATTCCTTAAGAATTAGATTGGGGCAAATGGAAGCTAGTGACTTTATGAGAAATCAAGATACTATTAAACAGATCCAAACAAATGAAAAAAAAAAAGCAAAAAACAGAAGGCAATGTGAAATATCTCACTGGAAATACCACTGACCTGGAAAACAGATCCAGGAGAAATCATTTTTAAATTACGGGACTACCTGAAAGCCATGATCAAAAAAAGAACCTAGAAATCATCCTTCAAGAAATTCTCAAGGAAAATTGCTCTGATATTTTAGAATCAGTGGGCAAAATAAAGGTTGAAAGAATACACCAATCACCTATTTAAAATTATCCCAAAAAGAAACTCCTAGGAATATTATAGCCAGGCTCCAGAGTTCCCAGATCAAGGAGAAAATATTACAAGCAGCCAAGAAGAAACAATTTGAATATTGTGGAAACACAATCAGTATAGCACAGGATCTGGCAGCTTCTACATTGAGAGATCGAAGGGCTTGGAATATGATATTCCAGAGGTCAAAGGAGATGGGATTAAATCCAAGAATCACCTACCCAAAAAACTGAGTATCCTATGGGTGGCTAGGTGGCGCAGTGAGTAAGAGCGCTGGCCTCAGAGTTGGGATGACCCGGGATCGAAACCGGCCTCAGAAAATGAGCACCCACACATAAATAATGACTAGCCATGTAACCGTGAGCAAGTTACTGTATCAGCAAGCACCCCAATATCCCCAAGGTAGCTGCCAATATAGGTTCTTAGATCTGCTTTTCAAAAGGAAAGCAACTCAAAATGGGTTAACAAGATTACTTTAATCAAGCAAACATATATTACCTAGTTCAGGGGAAAAAGGTCAGCACCCCAAACTTCAGAGTTACAGAACTTACAGATCAAACAAGACAGGCTTCCAAACTGTCCAACCATTATATCAATACCAAATCACAGTTACCAGAGAAGGAAGCATCAATATCTGGGTTTTCAAAGCTGGGGGGCTCTCAACAACGGCTTCCCAGAGTCTCATCTGGTCAAATCACACAACACTTCTCAAAGGGAGCCCCAAAGCAAAGCCTCTCCTCAGGGTTCATATAGCCTTCTCCTGGCTCAGAGAATGTAACAACCTTCTGGACCCACTGCCCAAACACAAAGTATCAAGGTGTGGGCTTTCCTGAAAAACAAGCCTCCCACCACAGGCTCCAGGTGCACTTAAGCTAGGGGCAGGGAAGATCTTCAAATTTGCATTTCCATTAGTTACTTAACCCCAATTGCTTTAAAAAAAAAAAAACAACTGAGTATCCTGTTTCAGGGGAAAATATGGTTGTTCAATGGAATAGAGGACTTTCAAGCATTCTTGATGAATAAATCAGAGTTGGAATAGAAAATTTGACATTCAAATACAAGAAGCAAGAGAAGCATGAGGAGGTAAACAGGGAAAAGAAATCATAAGGAACTTTGAAGTTCAACTATTTATAGTCCTACATGGAAAAACGATAACTGTAATTTATGAAACTTTTCCCAGTATGAGAATAGCTGAAGGGAATAGAAATAAATATATATATATATATCTATAGATATAGATATAGATATATACATATATATACATATATATGTCTATATAGGAGGGTATATGAGTATATGAATACATATCTGAGTATGTATATAGGTATACATAGAGGACACAAGACCAATTGAATAGGAAAGGATAATGCTTAAAAGTTGAAATTGAGAGGTGACAGAAGAATATGAGGGCAGATAGGGAGAGACAAAATGGGGTAAATTCATATAGAAGAGGTAAGGGAAAATTGTTACAATGGAGGGGAAGAACAAGAAGGCAAAAAGTAATGGGACAACCTTACTCCCATTGAATTTGGCTTAGGGAGGGAATGACATACACACTAAATAGAGTACCTCACCCTACAGGAGAGTAGTGGGAAAGGGGATGTGAGAAGGGATGATGGAGAGGAGGGCAGGTTGGGGGGAGGGCAGTTAGAAGCAGACACTTTTGAAAAGGGACAAGGTCAAACTAAAGAATAGAACAAGTGGGGGGCAGGATAGGATAAAGGAAATATAGTCAGTCTTTCACAATAAATTCACCATGGAAATGTTTTCTCTAGCTACACATGTACAACCTATACTGAACTGCCTATCTTCCCAGTAAGGATAGGTGACGAGGGAGGAAAGGAAAGAATATGGAATTCAAAGTTTTAAAATCAAATGTTTAGAAAAGATAGATAGATAGAGAAGAGATATAAATTTTTAAGTTTTTCACATACACTAACAAGTTTAGAAAGCTGTGTCATTAAAAAATGCGTAATTTTCAAAAATTGAAATTTCAAAAAATATTTTTAAATTCTCTTGCATGCTTCATTTAACCTCAAAAATAAATTACTCAAAAATTATCCAAAAAGATTTTAAAGTCCATGTTTACCCCAAATTACTACAGGAAGAAAACACAATTTCCTACCCTAATCACATAGCTGGTTTCAATTCTATTAAGACTATGATTGGAGGGCGGAGCCAAGATGGCGGAGTAGAAACAGCACTTCCAAGGTGCTCTGCCCCACACAAATTTCAAACAATGTGAAAGGGGACTCTGAACAACTTCTGGAGCCACAGCACCCAAAGAACGACACAGAGAAGCTAACCTTCTGCTGAGGACAGCCCAGCAGCCCTGCAGGGAGCTGGGAACCAACAGCGCAGCCCGCAGAGCCGAGCCCAGGTCCGCGGTTTTAGCCCCAGGGTGGCCGGGCCTTCAGCCACACAGAACACCAGCAATTATGGCAATTCCAGAATTATCAGCACAGATATGCCTAGGACAAAGTGAGAGGTTAGTGCCCTATGGACTTTGGGACCAATATTTGGGGAACGCGTGGCTTCCTCCCCTGGGGGTGAAAAGCTGCTGAAGAAACAGCTGCACAGAAGCCATTTTGCAGCGTCAGTACTGGCTCTAGCTCCTGGTCTTCGAATTGTAGGGAGATCCAGCAATCAGTCTGGGGGTTAATCGCTCTTGCTTTAAACTGCCTGGATCTGGATTGTGGTCTGGGGGGGAAGTTTGGGGTGGGTATCCAACTTGCCAGAGTGGGTGGAGGCTTTACAGAGGCCACCCAACTGGCGGAAGTTGTGAAGACCCCACATTTGGGCGGAAGCTCCTCTGTCTGGTGGCAGAGTCCTACTGTGGCAACAAGCCCAAAAATCAAGTAATTAAGTGGCAATATGCCTAGGCAAATGAAACAAAATAAACAGAAAAGTTCAACATTGGACTCCTATTTTAGGGGCAAAGAGGCTCAAAGCATGGAGGAGAACTGTGAGGTCAGAACTCCTCCACCAAAAGCCCCAAATGAAAATTCAAGCTGGCTACAGGCCATAGAGGACCTTAAGAAGCAGATAAGAGAAGTGGGGGAAAATTTGGGAAGAGAAATGAAAAAGATGCAAGAAAAGTATGAAATGACAGTCAACAGCCTGACTGAGGAAAATAACACCTTAAAAAATAGACTAACTCAAATGGCAAAAGAGGCTCAGAAAGGCAATGAGAAGAATGCCTTAAAAAGTCGAATTTGCCAGATGGAAAAAGAATCTCAAAAGCTCACTGAGGAGGTTCATTCCTTCAGAATTAGACTGGAGCAAATGGAAGCTAGTGACTTTATGAGAAATCAAGATGCTATTAAACAGATCCAAACAAATGAAAGAATAGAATGCAATGTGAAATATCTCATGGGAAAAACCACTGACCTGGAAAATAGATCCAGGAGAGACAATTTAAAATTATTGGACTACCTGAAAGCCATGATCAAAGAAAGAACCTAGAAATCATCCTTCAAGAAATTCTCAAGGAAAATTGCCCTGATGTTTTAGACCCAGTGGGGGAAATAGAGGTTGAAAGAATCCACCAATCACCTCCTGAAAAAGATCCTAAAAAGAAAGCTCCTAGGAATATTATAGCCAGGCTCCAGAACTCCCAGATCAAGGAGAAAATACTACAAGCAGCCAAGAAGAAACAATTTCAATATTGTGGAAACACAATCAGAATAGCCCAGGACCTGGCAGCTTCTACACTGAGGGATCGAAGAGCATGGAATATGATATTCCAGAGGGCAAAAGAACTGGGAATGAACCCAAGGGTCACCTACCCAGCAAAACTGAGTATTTTGTTTCAGGGGAAAATATGGTCATTCAGCGGAATAGAGGACTTTCAAGCATTCTTGATGAAAAAACCAGAGTTGAATAGAAAATTTGACATTCAGACACAAGAAGCAAGAGATGCTTGAGAAGGTAATCAAGGAAAAGAAATCAAAAGGAACTTATCAAAGTCAGACTACTTTACATTCCTACATGGAAAAACAATAACTGTGTTTGATGAAACCTCTCTCATTATGAAAATAATTGAAGAAGGGTACATGGCATATGTTCACAGGTATACATGGATAGAGGGCACAGGATGAATTTGATGGGAAGGGATGATTCTTTTTTTTTGTTTTTTTTTGGAGGGCAATTGGGGTTGGGTGACTTGCCCGGGGTCTCGTGGCTGGGTTTTTGTTTGTGTGTTGGGTGTCTGGGGCTGGATCCAAGCTCGGGTCCTTCTGACTCCAGGCCCAGTGCTCTGCTCCCTGAGCCACCTAGCCGCCCCAAGGAAAGGATGATCTTAAGGGGTGAAGTCAAGAGGTGAGAGAGGAAAGTGGCAAGAGGAGATGGAGAGAGACAGGGTAGGGTAAACTATCTCATGTAGAAGAGGCAAGGGGAAGTAATTGCAGGGGAGGGGAAGAACAGGAAGGCAAAAAGGCAAAAGCATATTCTCATTGAAGTTGGCTCAAGGAGAGAACCACATACATACTAAATGGAATATTTTACTCTCACTCACTCTCCTGAGTAGGGGAAAGGAGGATGAGAGGGGGGATGATGGAGGGGAGGGCATTCTGGGGGGAGGGGAGATTGGAAGTACCCACTATCAAAGAGGGACAGGATCAAAGTAGGGAAGGGACCAGGTGGGAGGTGAGATGGGTGGGAGGGAAATATAAGCAGTCTTTTACAATATATCTACTATGGTAATGTTTTGCATAGCTATACATGTACAACACATATTGAATTGCTTATCTTCTCAGAGGAAGTGGGTGACAAGGGAGGAAGGGAATGGATCTGAAAATCAAAGTTTTAAAATTAAATGTTTCATAAGATGTCCAGGCATTGGGGCTCAGAGATTTACCTTGCCCTAATGGCAAAGTCGAGGGGGTTATAGGAGAAGATATGGGAGAGAGCAGAATGGATGAGGGGATATCTAGTGGGACTGCTATTCTGGGGTGGTGGGTAGGGAAAAAATGGGGGGAAAATGTAACTCATAATCTGGTGGAAATGAATGATGTAAACCAGAAGTTAATAAAGCATTTGTTTAATTTAAAAATAATAATAATAATAATAATAAAATAAACTTTTCTTTGGCTGAAAAAAAAAAAGAACAAGGTGGTCAAAATAAGCACTTAGTAAATACCCACAGAACTGCCAGCCCACGTGGACAGAAAAACAAAAATAAAACTGTCCCTGACCCCAAGGAGTGAGAGAAAATGTACATATATAAATGTATACAGATTCATAAAATATAAATGCAAAATAATTAGGGATTGGGTAGCATTAGCATCTGGAAAGATCAAGAGA
The DNA here is from genome assembly GCA_011680675.1 of Gymnobelideus leadbeateri. NCBI lineage: Eukaryota > Metazoa > Chordata > Mammalia > Diprotodontia > Petauridae > Gymnobelideus > Gymnobelideus leadbeateri. The sequence goes on from WOXC01006350.1 coordinate 190,496, forward strand.
GGGTTCATATAAAAAAAGTGGCACTTGAGGCTTAGAAAAAATGGGGGATATTTAAAAAGACTGCTCCAAATATCCCACAGACCACTAAACCTGGAACATGATACTCTAGGTCTAGAGTAACAAAGAGTAGCAACTGTTCCCTCTCTAAATTAGCACATTATGAGGAAAACAAATCAAATCCACAAGGAACCAAATGTTCAACAACCACATGTAATCTCCTGACAAAAAAAAAGTCTATTTTATCATTAATAATCATAACAACTAAAACTACTGGATTTGCTTCACTTTCATGCAATGAGTTGCATACAACTGGCCATTTCCACTAACTTGAACGCACTTTTGTAGTCCACGAATGCACAGCCTGCTGGGCCTTGGCATTCTTTATTTTTTTCTCTAATTTGCTAAACTCCATATACAGGACTAATAGCTAAAAAACCTGAATGGAAAACCAACCAGTTACAAGTGGTAAATCTCTTTAAGTGATTCTCAACAGAGAAAAAGTATGATTCCTGGCAAATACCTTGAAGTTTTTCAAAAGGAGAGTAAAGAGACAACAGCTACCAGGGTTTTCAGAATTGTCTTTTTTCAAAAGCCAGACGTTTTCTATCACTTCAATTCCCAAGAGATCACTTTAAGATAATGAGTAAACCACTCCTGCAATACCTCTCCTCCTGTATTAAGGTCAGAGGATCATAAGAACATAGATTTATTGCTGGAAAAGACCAGCTAGTCCAAGGTTCTTAACCTTTTTTGTGTGTGTCATGGACCCGTTTGATCATCTGACAAAATCTATAGGCCCCTTCTATGAATAATATTTTCAATGCATAAAATAAAATACAAAGGATAGCAAAGAAAGCCAACTATGTTGAAATATAGCTAATGAAATAGTTTTGCAAAGTTTATAAATATTACTTACGGACTTCTGGTCTAGCTTCATCTCCTAATTTTACAGCTGAGTAGCCCTGTCCAAGGTCAGAGAAGTCTTGGGTATCAAGGAAGGATCTGAACCCAATTCATGTGACTAGCACCATGCTGTTTCCACTACCCAGTAACGACTATTTTGCAGGCTGTTTTAAATTTAAACTTCTAAAATCAGTTCCTTATCCCATGTAACATGAATTAAATAATTAGAGTGCATTTATTAAACTATGACTATGTGTCAGGTACTATGCTAAGTAAGGGCTAGGGAGACAAACACAATTAACCAAGACAGTTAGGGAGTGGTGGTCAGGAAAGACTACTTTGGACCAGGGAGTCAGAGAGATGATGATGAGAGACTCATAGAGTAACTGACTGACATTCTCTTTCCACAAATGGCATTGTTGATTCCATTACTGTTCTCAGAGCTAGAGTCAGCAAGATAAGGCAAAAGTTAGCTAATCAGAGCCCAGGTTCCCCCAGAGAGGACTCTCGAGTTCTGACAGGTGATAGAGACTAGAAGTTGCCAGGAGGGCCAGGAGCTGGTATGGTAAACCTGGTTAAGATCAGATTTGAATTTAAATTTAAATTCTGAAGTCTTCCCCCATCAAAACCTAGAGAAATCAAGAGATTTTATACCTCTTTTTTGATAAAGATGCAAATAGGAGAATCACTGAACAGCAATTTTACACCTGGTATCAAAAGGACACAAGAGGATTCAGTGGAAATCTGTGCGTTCTAATATACTAGCCACATTTCAAAAGTTTTAAGTTTTTTATGAGTGCTTTGTTCCTCAGGAGAAAGGCAGCTAATTCTCACAATTTATGAAAGGAAATCAAACAAGCAAAATAAGTTACATGCATGCTCTACAATCCACTTTTTTCAAGAAGTCTTTAATCACATTAAATAAAAGAAAAATGCTCACATTATTGAAATAAGGGCAAACAAATAAAAAATTTATATATACTACACAGAATATTGAACTCTTGACATAAATTCTTGAAAAGTTATGGTAGCACAGACATAAACAGAGATTTTTTTTAAAAACCCAACAACTATGAAATGTGGAAAAGAAATCCAAGGAATAGTCATTCTAGGATCTGTTCACTATCAAAATTAAATATCTATAATCCCTAAATGCCACTAAATGCTCACCTGGAAATATTCTAAAGTTGCAAGGGATTAACATTATCTTCCATCTGGCAAAATGATATCCCCAAAGAAAAACCGGTCTGTTTGCAGTATCAGCAATTTAATTTTAAAAATCTCAAAAATACTGAGGTGCCTTCTACCCATGGCAAATGATTTTTAAAGCAAAAGTATTTAGCGTTTTAGGTGTTAAATATTGACGCTAACCCTATCTGCGCTTTTTGTACACAAGAATTCACCTTCAGACTCTAAAGACTTCCTCATCTGAAAGTCTGCTCTCCCTCTAAGATAAGGATCAGCCTCAGATTTAATGAGTTTCATCTCTACTTCATCATAAAAGTAATTAATTTAAAATCTTCAATACCATCAAGCTCTGGGATTGCCTCCACCACAACCCACCCACTCGTGAAATTTAGAAGCAATCTGAAGAAGTCAGTGCCTGAGATGGTTTACCAGGCCATGGAATTCTCTGTTCATATAATCCCAAGAAAGAGTAGAAATGGTGGCTTCCATAATTGACCACAACCTCCAGAAGTAATCTCCCCCATTTACTAAAAGTGATACAGAAAAGGGATGCCTCCATGGTCATACAATAAGCCAGTGACAGAGGTGAGACAAGAGAACTGAATTCCAATCTAATAATCTCAACTCATACAATTATCTATGTGTCTTAATAAGTCAAAAAATAGTATCACTTTAAATATCTCATACATATGTATACAGTTAAAAAGAATTTAAAATACCTCCTTATATAGCAAAAGTAAAATCTAATTAATCTAAGTCGACACTATTCCTAACGCTTTACTACTTATGCATCTAAACTAAAGGACTGCTTCTCAAGATGAGGCTAAAAACAAACATTTCATGACATCTCAATCAGTTAGTCTATTTATGCTTTGTCTGAATACTTTGGGTCAAAATACCAACTTTGGGCTCAAACTAGTTAACAGAGCAATATCTAAAATTATAAATTACTTTAATTTTATTTATATTGATAATATTTGTTGTTTTCTTCTTACAATTTGCTCCAAAAATGCATTCTCCAGATGAGACTTCCCATTTGCCAAGAAAGACACCACATTACTAATGTGTTTAATGACTTTTTTTTGTCCATCTCTTTTTTTTCTAAAACTTTGGTTTACATTCCCCATATGATAAATCAGGGGTGGGGAACCTACAGCCTCAAGGCCACATGTGGCCCTCTAGGTCCTCAAGTGTGGACCTTTGACTGAAACTTCACAGAAGAAATCCCCTTAACAAAAGGATTTGTTCTGTAAAACATGGACTCAATCAGAAGGCTGTACCCAAGAGCCTAGAAGGCTACATGTGGTTTCAAGGCCACAAATTCCCACTTCTGTGATAAATGGTCAAAGGATATGAACACACAATTTTCAGAAGAAGAAATTCAAGCTATCAAGAACTATATGGACTCATTTGGGCAGAGCCAAGATGGCGGAGTAGAAACAGCACGTCCAAGCCACTTTTCCCCCAGATCACCTCCAAACTATGTAAAAGGGGACTCAGAACAACTTCTGGAGCCCCAGCACCCACAGAACAACACAGAGAAGCTAACCTCCCGCTGAGGACAGCCCAGCAGCCCTGCAGGAAGGACCAGCGCAGCAGTCTGGGGAGAGCCAAGCACAGGTCCGGGCCACCTGAGTCATGGTTTTAGCCCCAGGGCAGCAGGGCCAGCAGCTGGCTGGAGAGACCCCAGAACACCAGCAGCTGTGGCAATTCCAGAATTATCAACATAGACATGCCTAGGACAAAGTGAGAGGTTAGGGCCCTATGGACTTTGGGACCAGTATTTGGGGAATGCGTCGGCTTCCTCTCCTGGGGGCTAGAAGCTGCTGAGGAGGCACACCATTTTGCAGTTTTCAGAGGCAGCTCCAGCTCCTGGCCTGCGAACTGTAGGGAGATCCAGCGATCAGTCTTGGGGGGTAATTGCTCTTGCTTTAACCTCCCTGGATCTGGATTGTGGTCTGGGGGGGAGGTCGTGGGGTGGATATCCAGCTTGCCAGAAATGGAAGTTGTCCCCCCAACACATTCGGGACGAAAGTTCCTGTCTGGCGCCAGGCCATACTGTGGCAACAAGCCCAAAAGTCAAGTAATTAAGTGGCAACATGCCAAGGCAAAGGAAACAAATTAAACAGAAAAATGCAACCTTAGACTCCTACTTTGGGGGCAAAAACGATCGAAGCATAGAGCGGGAGGAGGACTGTGAGGTCAGAAGTCCTGCTCCAAAAGCCCCAGGGGAAAACATGAGCGGGTTGCAGGCCATAGAGGACCTTAAGAAGGACTTTAAAAATCAAATAAGAGAAGTGGAGGAAAAATTGGAAAGAGAAATGAGAAGGATGCAGGAAAAGTATGAAATGAGGGTCAACAGCCTGACTGAGGAAAACAACACCTTAAAAAATAGACTAACTCAAATGGCAAAGGAGGCCCAAAAGGGAAATGAGGAGAAGAATGCCTTAAAAAGTCGAATTTGCCAGATGGAAAAAGAATCTCAAAAGCTCACTGAGGAGATTCATTCCTTCAGAGTTAGACTGGAGCAAATGGAAGCTAGTGACTTTATGAGAAATCAAGATACTATTAAGCAGATCCAAACAAATGAAAGATTAGAAGGCAATGTGAAATATCTCATGGGAAAAACCACTGACCTGGAAAACAGATCCAGGAGAGACAATTTAAAAATTATTGGACTACCCGAAAGAAAAAAATGTCGATAATTCTACCTCACAACCCCTTAGATTGGTACCTGATGAAACAGGTACATTAATGTACTGTTAATGGAACAGTGATCTGGTCTAGTCATTCTAGAAAGCCTTTTGGAACTATGCCTTAAAAGTTATTAAATTGTGTATACTTTTTTTTTTAAAGCAATTGGGGTTAAGTAACTTGCTCAAGGTTACACGGCTAGTCATTTGATTTATGCGTGGGTGCTCATTTTCTGAGGCCGGATCTGATCTCGGGTCATCCAAACTCCGAGGCCGGTGCTCTTACTCACTGCGCCACCTAGCCGCCCCTTTAGGGCAATTGGGGTTAAGTAACTCGCCCAAGGTTACACGGCTAGGTTTTTGTTTGTGCGGATTAGGTGTCGGAGGCCGGCTCCGAACTCAGGTCCTTCTGATTCCAGGGCCGGCGCTCTATTCACT